>VZSZ01004793.1:738-14053 GCA_013398815.1 Ibidorhyncha struthersii | reverse complement strand
CCAGTCAGGATCCCATCTAATTTTCTTCTGTGATGGGGAATAGATTGGTTAGATGGGGAAAAAGCAGAAGAATTGTCTGTCTTAACTTCAGTAAGGCTGTTGACACTGCTTCCAATGATGTTCTAGAACAGTGTGAAGTCATCTGCCACCTTCATTTCCAGCCACATAGTCCATTGGACCAACACAGACTGGTTTTCAAAATGCTATGCCTGATCAAATACATCCAAACAGATGTGACCTGGTCACAGATCACCATTTGATCAGGCCTAGTCTGAAAAAAGTGACTAAAATGTGGGAGCATAACTAGTAAGAAAAATGTGCACAGGCAGCTGATACAAAAAAGCTAACACTTAACAAGCCTTATGAAGGAGTCTGTCCTGGGGCTGATACTATAATTATTGACCTGGAGAATGAAAGAAACTGTTTTTCAAATTTATAGTTAACATCAAGCTTGAGGGATGCAGTAGAATTCAATGATCTTGGAAATTTGGAGAAACGGTATAAAAAAATGGTACAATGGACAATGGAGTGACAGTGCTCTTAGGTAGGGATTATCCACTTTAAAAACACAGGATAGTGAGCAACAGGTACAAGCTGCACATGAGTCAAAAATGTCATGCTAAGAAAAGACCAATTCCAGTTTGAGGCATTTAAACAGCAGTTTAGCCTGCAAAAGACATAAAGTAGTCTTTTCATTGTGGTAAGGCCTCAGCTGGAGTACTGGTTCAATTACTTTCAGAGAGACATGGACCAGATGAAGGAAAAATCCAAAGGAGGTCTATAATGGTTAATAGACACCTAAAAAACTTGGAAGAAGTGATTGAAAGACCCCGAGACTGTAGCTTAGATAAGAGAAAACTTGTTGAAAACAGAATAACAATCACATGGCATCTAGGGTGTTGCTAAGAGGGTCAATAGGAGAAGGAATGCCTCAAGGGATATTTGAGGAGGCATTAGGATAACCCTTCTAGTACTAACCACTGTCAATCGCTTGCCTGGGGAAGTTGTGGTATTGGCATCATGGGAGCATTTAAGAACAGTTTAGACAAATATCTTTCATGAATGACATAAACAGGGAATGGACTGAATGACTTCTTTCCCTTTCTGTGCTCTGAGTATGCTATCACTGTTAATACATACCCTTTCCTTAGTATTTTGGCAATAGGTCTCTGAATGGGATGGAATAAAAAATGGCTATTGCTTTGTGTCACAGGAGAGATCAAACAAGAAAAGACCTAGGGCAAGACCCAGACCCAGACCACCAAGAAGCCAAAATCCTAGGATGTCATGAGCAATCCCAAACAGAGATGGCACATGGTAGTCACTGTTGTGCTGCCCTTGACAAATACACAGCAATGAACATAAGTGATAAGACATAAGTGATACAAACTGAGGAACTGTCATCACGCTAGCTACATAATCTATTACAGAAACTACCAAGTGGCTTGGGAAAATGTCACTCCTTTGGAGAAAAAGATTGAAAAGTTTACATAGCTTAATTTTTCAACCAGCTTTTCTACAGACACTGGGAATTTGTTTGCATGGGAAGCTCATCAACAAAAGGTTGCCCCAGCTAAGGATAAATTCAGATGCAGTAAATACAAGAAGCTGGACTAGCCTCTTGTGGTTTTGGAATAGTCTGGACAGTAACATACATTTAGAAATTATTATAATGGCCTACTAACCTATGATTACTGGGGGAAAGGATTTGTAAGAAAGGATGAAAGTGGTTAAGTATAGGATAAACAGATGTCAAATAAATATTTTATTGTTCCTTTTCTGCTTGTTTTATTTTCACTACTCTAGTTTAATGCACCTTCTGAATGTGTGAGAAGCTATATCAAAATGAATACCCCCTCCACAGACAGGTGAAAAAACCCAGAGGCTGCAAGAAGTATCTATTATTATCCAATTATCCAACATTGAGAATAGGCTGCCCAGGGAGGTGGTGGATTTGCCATCCCTGGAGGTGTTTAAAAAAAGGGTAGACGTGGTACTTGGGGATATGGTTTAGAAGTGGTTTTGTCACATTAGGTTAATAGTTGGACTTGATGATCTTAAAGGTCCCTTCCAACCTTAACAATTCTATGATTCTATGATCTAGGCTCTTTTTATGTAGACTCTATGTTAAAAAGTCCCTTACACATTCTAGGATTGCAATAAAGTGGAGAAAAAGACTAAGAATGTAAGACTGGACACATAAACCACTGGTCTCAATAGGCAGCCAAGATCTGAATCTGGGCATATTAAGTGATCCAGGCAGGAAAAAAATGTAGTTTTCTTTTTTAAAGGATAATGTAGTGACAACACTATTCCTTTTCCCAGAGAAAGAATGGGAAAAACAAGATAATAGCTGTTGGGGGAAATGAGCAATGAAAGGTAGTGAGTGTGGCAGTTTGAAGGAGGTGACAGAACATAAGAAAAATTAGGAAATCAGGTCTGAAGGATCCCCCAGAGTGAAGTTCTGATGAAATTTAAATTCTTGCATCAAAACAAACAGCCATTTGGAACTGGGCTTCATTAAAACCTGTTTATCACAGTGTTAAATACTAAGACATTCCTGAGACCCAAATTTTCTATTTATAAACAGAACTCTCTGTGACTTTTAGCAGTGGAGTGAAAAATCATTACCATGCTTTGCATTTGTATTCCTCCATTAGCAGGGACACAAAATTTACAGCCAGTACGTCTTCCCTTTTTGTTTGGTTTTTTTTTTTGGCCTTTGTTTTCAAGTTGGAAAGAAGTCAAGGGCCTAGCTTTGCAGAGCCCAGCTAGAAGTCAATAAGAGCAGGAGCAAACCCTGCAAGCCCTAGAACACCAGCCACAGTTACATCACAAACTAAATGCACCACTTGGATTATCTGTTGTTTAAAATAGACGTCTTTAGTATGCTGTCTATGTGAATAAAAGCATAAACACTTCAGCTATCAGCTCATCAGAACTGCTTGAGCAAGCATAAAATATCTTCTTGGCACCAGGTAGTCACTCCATTCTCTTAACGCAATTTCACTCTCGAACTTACTCTTCAGTCTAATGGGTTCATCTTAAGACAGCAAAGCGATTCATGTTTTTAATATCAGACTTCCTTGCATTGATAAAAGCTACAGATTTTTTGCTGACAAGAAAGTTTTAGAACTACATGAATGGTACATGTTTGATTAGGGAAAAAAATGAGGTGAGTAAGAATTCTGATAATGCTATGTGAAAGACTAAACTGAACACAAAAAGTGTTACAGACCACTTCACAAATGCAAATGAAGTAAAATGAAGAATAAAATGAAAGTCCAGCTCTCCCCCAAATGTTTTGTTGTGTTATTTTTAATAGCCTTCATTCTTCGCAATTTCCATGTTTATTTTCTGATTTTATTTTTTATTTTCCATGTTTATTACTAAGCAGGAGTACCTGAAGCAGATCACTTAAGTTCTTTTGGTTTGGCTTATTTTTTATTTTCCCCCTAAGTCCTTGGGTATTGTTATTTAATTGTTTCAGAGGACCAGCCAGGGCCTCTAAAGACACAGGATAAGCCCTGCCTGACTGGTCACAGAGTGCACCAGGCACAGACTGAAGTACTCACATAACAGTTACTGCTAATGATTGAATGCTGTGTGAACTGGAGCTTGAGACACTTTCTGTGAGAAGTCATCTGTGATAGCAGGGTCACCCTATGGAAACAAGGTGTCTTCCCTTTTTGTCCCCAAGACAAACCAGCATGGGTTTCCTCTGCTCCAGCCATCCACCAGAAAGTCTTCATTCATTATTCTTCTCAGTTCCCTTTAAAGGCAAGCATGTATGACATTCTGTCCACTCTTCCTAAAACCAATGTCAACCCCTCAACTACACTCATATATACAAACACCCTCTTTCCCTTAAACAGAAAACAGAAAAATTAGAGGCAAGTAGGGGGAGAAGATTGCTCACTAAATCTTTGTTGCTGAAGACAGCAAAAGAGTTTAATAAGCACTTCGGCTGAGAGCCCCACACTGGCTTGAGCCAACTGTTCTTGTGATGACAGCATCAGTGCAGTTTTATTCTCAGCTCAGTCAGCACCTCCCCAGTGAAGGACTTCAATCACACTAGGCCCTACTTTCACACTGCAAGGGACCACTGACTTCCACTATCTTGTGGGCGACATACCAGAGAAGATCGGGGAGAAATACAAGAGAAATCCACTCATATCCTAGGCTAATTTGGTCAGAAAATTCCTTTTGGATTTGTATCAAATTCCATTTAATGCCATCCATTTCTGTGGACTCTTTTTTTTCCCCTGCCACCCAGGTCCCCTCAACTGTTACACTGACAAGTCAGCCTTTTTCTGGTGTTCCCAAGTGCCTGCATGGACACAGTATCAGATAAGCACTGTGATGAGTGACTGGGTTAACTGATAAAGTTGCCTATTAAAGCCCTGTTTTCAGCATTCCTGAAAGATTAACTGGGCCAAAATTTAGAGCACAGGGGAAGTTTTACTTTTAAGAATGTACTGCTGAGTAAATGAAAAGCTCTAACAATTTCAAAGTCATGCCAAGAACCTTGCAAAAACATTTTCCTCCTCAGAGAATTACACAAATGGTACAATTCACTTTAAAGCTTTGTAGGTTTAACTTTGTGAGTCTCTCGTAAACACTGAAGCTAGTTCACTAAAAATGCTGCAGCACTGAAAGCACAAACATTTTATATTCTTAACCATTCATTTCCAATTACATATTCCTAACATGCCAAACTGGCCAAAAATCAAAATTACTGAAAAATTGGAAGTGGGTTTAAAGAAATAACTTCTGTCCTCTCCAGTGTAAGGTTAGATATCCAGTGATGTGATTGTCATCCTGGGAGCTTGATACGATTTTGGATATATTTCATTATTTTCTTTTTATTTTCTTATTAATATTTCATTAAAATAGTTTAAGTTTTTTTCTGAACTCATAAATCTCTTTCTCTCTCCCCCTCTCCTTGGAGAGAGGTGGGGGAGAGTATCTGTCATTCCGCCTGAGTGGCCAGTCTGGCCCAAACCACAGCAATGACCTCTTTATTTTCCAATTTTTTTTCTCCTCCTGTTCCACACTGATGCCCACATCTTTTTTTCTTTCACTCCTTACATATTATTTCCTTTTTAAGAATGCTGTCATCTAAAGCACACTAAAATTTTTTGAGGAGAAGTTGCTTAGGGATGTGGAAGAGAAAGGTCTGTGGAGACTTTTGTTAATCATTTTATACCTAGAATGTACAACATAGAGATCATTTTATGCAAGAAAAAGGAAAGCAATAAAATCAGTAAAGCAAAAGAAATTATGGAAATTTACAGGTGTGGAGAGATCAGATATTAAGGCTACTTAGATTCTCAAATTCTAAAAGAAAGAGGAAACTATACAATATGTACCTCTGCATATTCTGGAGAATAGTGCACTCAGCAAATAATGAAGTAAAAGAATGAAACATATACAGTGAAGAAGAACAAACATCCCCTAGGAGGAGTGCTTACAACCACAGAACTAGAAAGAAAGGAGAAAACACTGGCTCCCTTCCACCTACAGATAAATTGGTAACAACAATGATGGGGACTTGCAAATGGCAGAAAATAAATATACGAGGTTCAGAGGCAATGTCTTTTGAGAGAGATTCCAAAATGGAAGAATTCAGCAAAATCTACATTTTCTATTTCACATCTTTACTTGACACATTGTTGATTCTGTAATTTTGCAGAGCATTTTCAGGACTAGCAATAGCAGAGATGTAGAGGAGGGGTTATTCCAGCAAACCTTTGCCCCATCAGAAGCATATTGGCACAGCTGTCTGCATCTGAGTACAAGCTTGTACCTAGCTTGTGGTTGTCATGGATGGAAGTATTAGACACAGTTATGATTAAGCAGTGATTCAAAATTTATTAGTAATTTGAGATAGAACAAGAAACTGAATCTTAGCAGCACTTAATCAATAACTGGTTTAAAGGTTTACAGAGTAACTTAACAAAATAACTAAACAGTGACTTAATTACAGATTTGAAGATGGCAGGATTCACACTAACATACTATAAAGTATCCCAAATCAATACACATATACATGAACAAAAGCATGAACAAAAATACAGGTCACGCTGTTAGGCAAATTCGGCTATCACATCAAAACAGATCTCAAGAAACAAAACTCTCTGACCAGCAATTAAAGGGTCAGGAATGGAGAAATGAGTTTATGGAAACAAGCACTGGCACTAGGAATTCCTAGAGCCGCGATTCAGAGACAGCCTACCGGCGTTATTCTGCATCTAATTCAAGCATCTCAGAAATGCGACAGCCCAAACACTCCAACTCCTCCATTGCCGGCTCCTAGAAAAAGAAATAGTCCTTTCTCTCCTCATAGCAATCAGTTACAAAAAGCATAAAAGCAAAGATCTAATAGTGCCTGGACAGCAATTGGGTCTGCCTGTCTGGCAAGTAGAAACTTATTAATGGCTAAATAAGAATGACCCTTGCATTTTAATTCCAGCTGGTCCGCAAAAGCAATTAACAAAAATTTTACACTGACTTTTCCATACCAGAAAAACACAATACCAAATGATACTGTAGCATAAATTTCAATTATTATACAACAGGATGCCGACAAGATAGCCATAAGACCTGGACAACAAAGGGTTAAAATTACTGGAGTTACAGGAACTTGTGCTATGTGCCAAACTGCAAAAGCTAATTTATGTCTCCCTGGCGAAAAGCATATGGCATATCCTGCAGCATAAAAGGGGTAACCTGTCCGGCCTTCCCCACCAAGACAGTTCTTTCTTTTTTTCTTTCTCTTTAACAGAAATGATGAACTCCACCAATGACATCGTGAGAACAAAAAACATCTCCAATGGGCCCACTAACAACACAGTAGAAGCAGTCCTTATATTTGACATCGGCATTCTCACAGCATCGTGCCTACTCCTCTCCTTCACTGCATTGATTTGCTGGGATAAACACCAATGGCAACAATGACAATGATGAACATATGCCCCTTCATATACTTTCTTTCCCTGCTTATTGGAGTAAGTATAATCACAATAGCCCCCACACAAGATCCATGGGAACATGCACTACTAAGATACACTGGAAGTCTTGGAACACCACAAAGCAAGGCAGGCCTAAGTCTTTCTACTTTAGTCTTACATGGGAAGAGAGTATACTCAAAACAGAAGTGGGGTTGGGATGACTCTCATCAAATGGCTCAACTCCAAGTCATGCCAGGAGAGAAAATACAAATTGGGTGCCAGGTAATCAATGGATCCATGTACCATAAGCCAACCGAAATTAAAATATTTTACACTGACTTTTCCATACTGGAAAACCACAATACCAATTGTTCACATTAATGTGTCAGCAATTAGACCAGACTGTTCTACCTTTTTAGGAGTTGCTTACACTGGCTGGCTAGCATGGTTACATGGATGATCTTTCAACAATAAATTCTGATGCATATGACGGGACACCACTGGGTTATTGGGGACAGGGCTAGGAATACTGAATAGCATAGATGCTGAAGCCCTAATGAACAAACTCAGACCTTCTACTACTGACAACCTAACTAAACTGAAACACCCACTAAAGTCATCTTTATCAGTCTTGGGAGCAAGTCAATGGCTCCTATCAGACATTTTACCTCATCGGGAACGAATTGAAGAAAATGATCATCAATTAATTGCAAAAGCCCTTGGAGCAACCCAAGGTAATACCTCTCTTGCCTTGAGTTGTATTCAAGCACAATTGTGGATACAGTCTACAGTAGCAGCCATTATTAGAGAAGGAGGAACCATACCCACTGAAATCCATAAATTGATTTGGGACAATGCCTCAGAATTTGAAGAAGAGTTTCAATCATGGTGACAATTAGTCAACTTCACTTATCACACAGAAAGTGATAAGATTGTCACCTTCACCCTCACAATACGCAATGCTTTGGTGTACACTATATACCTAATCATTGCATTAGGACTGAATCACAGTGCAACCATACTCTATCCCATAGAGCATAGAGTGTGGGCCCATCAAAAGGAGGAAAAGTAGCAAGCAATTGATGTAAATGCATGCGCTGTGAGAGACCAACAAGGTTTCATTTGTGAAAGTAACACTTGAAGCTCAAGACATCTGTTTAGATACAGAACAAAACATCTGCCACTTTGAAATCCACCCAAATGAGACTCCTGAAATGATAGTCATATACATTGGAAAAGGATGTGTTTCCATGCGAACACTGTGTAAATCTTTATTGATAGATGATCTTGCTTTACAACATAACCAATCGACTCAACATATGTGTATGCAACTTTTCCATGGTTGTTGGTTGTGATTTTAGTTTCTCTGTACCGATAACTACCCATGATGATTTGTCTTTTGATTACATGCTATATTGCGAGCTACAACCCACATGTATTGGAATGAATCTATCTATAGTCAAACAGCTCTTTCACCACCCTGATTTGATCAACCTTCTACAACAAGCACGAGAGACCGGACAAAAGACTCTTATCACAGTCCACCGAGATGTTGAAGAAATACACTGAGTGCTAAAAAGAGTCAAAAGTGATGGAGAACACTGATGGTGGGAAGCCCTGTTTGGATGGTCCCCAACTGCAACTGGAACACTAAACCTGGCATGTCATCCTATCATGATTTTACTGATTGCTGTTATATTATGCTTGTTAAACATTGTTTTATTCATCGTGGTTTGGAGGATGGCTAAATAAATTTTTGCAGAAATTTCCCCGTGTATACAATGTCACTTAATCACATTTAAAGAAACTCTGAGAGATTAGCCAAACAAAACATCTCCAAAAATTTTCCTCAAATTATAATTGGACTGCAACATTCCCTGCTTATAGGCATAGAGGCCAGAGGCAACCACGCTGCCACTCTGTGGACAAGATAAATTGACTTTAGTCACCAGGCGGAATTGTGGTGGTACAGTCTTCCCCCCCTCACCTTAGGCCTCTCGGTATTTGGCGTGTTGTCCTCCCCACCTGGGCCATATAAGAATATACTGGACCAGAATGTAACACAATGGTCTAACATGAAAGAAAGAAAAGGTGTAGACCAACAGACCAAGAACACAATAGTGTGCCTGGTCCCCATGGCTCCTACTGTTTGAAGACAATAACTATAATCAATCACTCCTGACAGCATATGGATCGTGGTCACAGAGAGGGGGGTACCAGGACCACATGTTCTAGCAAGTCCTGGGTTCGCGTAACCATGGAAAGTACCGAAATACTCCATTGTCCAAGAGGGCCCGGAGTGGAAAACTACCTGACGAAAGTCAATTATCTCGGCTCCTATAAGTAGCGATTCTAGTAAAGACCCTTTGAGCTCTTCTGGATCGCAGCGGGCTGTGGCCAGTATCTCCCCTGAGTTGAGACGCTGCTCAGGCAAAACACCTCGAGGACTAGAAGGCCAGGGTGAGACAATCCCTCTCAAGCCTCAATTATCGCCCATTGAGGAATGCTGATACATTGTGAGTATTTAACTTGAGAAAAGGGAAATTTTAACTATAGGCTAGCCTCTCTTCCATCCACTTCTCCACTTATATTTTTCTGATTAGCTTTATAGATGTGGATGCTCTTCCATTTGTCCATGCACGCGTAGGAGTTAAAAGGGGTACCCACCAGCTCACTAGAGTCATGCGATATTAAGACATCTTTGATCTCAGTGGTTATAGACCGGTGTATGTGTGTGTGTGCGCACATGCTTATATGCTTCGCTTATATTCATATGCATTAATTTAAGATCTGTGCTTTTGTTCATATGTACATGTATTGATTTGGGACAGGTTATAGTAAGTTAGTGTGAATCCTGCCATCTTCAAATCTGTAATTTAGTCACTGTTTAGTTATTTTGTTAAGTTACTCTGTAAACCTTTAAACCAGTTATTGATTAAGTGCTGCTAAGATTCAGTTTCTTGTTCTATCTCAAATTACTAATAAATTTTGAATCACTGCTTAATCATAACTGTGTCTAATACTTCCATCCGCAACAGTGGTACAACTGCCCTTTAGGTAAAAACTGTACACATGGGTTTTCTCTTCCTTTACATTTTGCCTTTAATCTAGCTGGAACTTCTATGGACAACAATAGGAATAGTAAGTGCATGCACTGGCGTTGGTAGAAGCCCTTAGGAAGAAATGCCCTGCCGAAATCAAAACAGAAGGTTTGCCAAGCAGAGTGCTTTGGAATAGGAAATCAAATCCTGGCAATATATGAAAAAGAAGAGACAAAGCACTGTAACTTTGAAGTCTCACATGCAGGCTTGTAGATTACTTTACAAGAGCAACTTCTCTCCTCTCAGCAGTGATTCTTGTCTATGCAGGAGTTGGACTATCACCTTTTGCAATACTATGTCATACTTCACCTCTTTCCCTCTATCAGCATGTGGCTGCATCTAGCTCTACATATAGCTGGGACCAAGATATAAGCATGTTTCCTACCAATACTATGCACTATACAAGATATTACAAATACACAAACTGTTGTGAACACTGAGAGCTACCACTATATTTATGGTGATTGTTGGACATCTGTACACATCAAAGGGGTAACTAAAATAATTTGCTATTTAAATAAATAAGCTTTTCTCTTTCCCTTGTTTCATCTCTCCTCTGAATATTCAGTCAATTTCTAACATACTTTTTTTGTCAGTGAGGAGCTTGCTTTAAAAAAAAAAAAAAGAAAACCTTTAATTCACTGCTTTCCCTCAGAGCACTGCTCCTGCCAAAGGAGCTGTGAATAAAATCCAACTTAACTTTCACTGCCTTCTCAAGCATCTTCCATGCTTTCTGACTCCACCAGATTTGTTTCACAGATGCCTTCTTGGGTAAGACATCGTTATCATCTCCTCTCCCCTACACAGCGCTGCCATGGTTTGATACTATCACTTATGCAATGCTCTCATCTCCTATCTGGTTAATTAGAAGTATGGAATTCGGCTCAGACTGAAACAATAATCTTACAAGAGATTCTATAAGACCAAATGCCAAGCCAGCTGGCTATATTTTCTAAAGAAGTAATCCAGTTGTACTTTCTAGTTGGAAATTGGGTCCAATACTGTATATCACAGAATTATATCTTTTACAGTTACCACACAAGCAGCCTGTGATCCTCCAGTTTCCAACTCTCTACTATCCACATACCCCACACAGCACAGATTGTACGTATGGCAAAAAGAACTCAGCTTCCCAGAACAGCTCTACTGCCTTCAGTGGGGTTACTCCAGGCATGAGTTTATAGTCTACAAAAATAGCAAAATGCACTCCAAACACTCCCCCAAATGCTCTGACAAAGAGATGCCTTGTCATGACAGAATGGCTTTGGATCAGAGCCTGCAGAGAACACATTAGCCACTTTCTTTACAACACTAAGTAAACAGCCAGACTTCATGCATGGCCCCCAAAGGAAGGTCCTTTGCAGTCTTGTTTGTACTGACAGCTGCTATTTACACACCTTTGAGAATGGCAATGAGTCTGACACTGTCTAGCTCTCCATATAAGTCAACAGGGCTGCAAGAGTTATAAATCCAGAAATAATACTTCTTGCAAATAAGCCTAAATAAGACAGCCTGATTATTTCTCAAAATAGCAGTAGAGAGAATGGATTGCCTGGAGAGCTGTATTTCAGTTCACCCTGATGTGTGCAATGGAATCATTTTTGTTTTCTTACAGCTATTAAAAAGTTATCCATCTTAGCTTCCACCATGGAAAATTAACAACCTCAATGGCTAGTCATGAATGACACTAGAATCAATTTAATAGACACACAAATATGTCTGAGACAAAACTGATTTAGAGACAGGAATGATTTATAATGCTCTTTCCCCAGTATTGGCTGTTCTTTCCACTGCAGTCACTTTAATCTCAAATATTCGTAATGTGGCATGCAGCTAAAAGAAGCATCCACAGCTTTTTTGGAAAGACAGGAAGTAAAAAATTCTCAAGTATTAGGATACAAAAATATGAATACCTCCCCAAATATGAAATAAGTACTTATTTTTTTCTACCAGACATGACCAACATTACTGGAGCCTTTCAATTAACTGAGCAGAAAAAAAAGGCAGTGTTTTCTGTGTACTGAGACAGCACAGTGCTCAAACAACTCCTATGTTCCTTCTAACAGACAGCATTCCCCCAAAAGCCAAAAAATAAAAGATGGTAAAGCACTATTTGGATTTTTTTTCCCACTGGAATCATGCACTTTTACCAAATGTTCCTCTATGAAAGCACAGCACTAGGTAACAAGTAAACTAACACTATGGGAGAAATATGTTCACCTGTCGCCCTCTCCATCACCTTCATCTGCACTGACCCATTCTAGATTTCCAGCTTTGGTCCATTCATCTCAACTTAGGAAAGTTTAATTCTCTATTTACCAATTCTGCAGTAGAGTTCTAAACCACTACTGCAAAATAGCATGTTTGGATCATCAAAGTAAATAACTCCCATGGGGGTGTTTACAAGTAAAAACTGAAAGAACATTTTAAGGGTCTTTTTCCCCCCTTTCTTCTTTGCTGCAAGTGTTATGCTGCTTGAAAACAATGCCAGACTTAGCACTGGATAGAGTCCAAAGTAGAGTAGACCAAATCATGGGAGAGGTAACAAAAAAATTCAGTCCCTTGATAAATTAAGTCCTTGGCCTCTCTGCTCAAACAGCCAGCAAGGATCTCAGCTAAAGCCAAACACAGTAGCAGTGTTTTTCTGTGATGTAAATTCATCTTCACGATGATCTGGATCAAGACAATCTAAGAGATTTTCAGTCAGCTACAAAATGAACATTTTGAAAGAAGTCAAACTGAGATGAAAAGGTCAATAGAGGAAAGAATTGCAAGCAAAAGCATGGGCTCTGGAGAACATGAGAGCTTATCAGCCTTTCCAGTGACTTGGAAAGCACCTGAATGGTGTGAAGTGGTTAGCAAATGTGACACCCATCCACAAGAAGGGCTGGAAGGAGGATCCGGGGAACTACAGGCCTGTCTGTCTGACCTCGGTGCCGGGGAATGTTATGGAACAGATCATCCTGAGTGTCATTACGCAGCACATGCAGGACAACCAGGTGATCATGCTCAGTCAGCATGGGTTCATGAAAGGCAGGTACTGTTTCACTAACCTGATGTCCTTCTATGACAAGCTGACCCTCTTAGTGGATGAGAGAAAAGCTGTGGATGCTGTTTACCTGGACTTCAGTAAAGCCTTTGACACTGTTTCCCACAGCATTCTCCTGGAGAAACTGGCTGCTCATGGCTTGGATGGGTGTACTTCTTGCTGGGTAAAAAACTGGCTGGATGGCTGTGCCCAGAAAGTGGTGGTGAATGGAG
>VZSZ01004791.1:207358-217394 GCA_013398815.1 Ibidorhyncha struthersii | reverse complement strand
TAGCACCCTTCCCCCTTGGGTTTAACGAGCTTTGGGTGACATTTTGAGGCACCACCGTTAGAGCGTGCTCTCTCGTGTCTTTGCCGCTCGGTTACTTTGCGTGTGTGTTACCTTCCCTCTGTCTCTCTTTGTCCACCAGATTATCAGAGCGAGTATTACGGCCCTGGAAGCAATTATGATTTCTTCCCGCAAGGACCTCCTTCATCTCAAGCTCAGACACCCGTGGATCTCCCTTTCGTGCCCTCCTCAGGGCCGTCAGGCACTCCCCTGGGGGCCATGGATCACCCCCTGCCCGGACATCACCCCTCCAGTGAGGCTCAGCGCTTCACTGACATCATGTCGCATCCCCCCGGAGACTCGCCCAGCCCCGAACCCAACCTGCCCGGGTCCTTGCACTCCATGTCCGCAGAAGTTTTTGGCCCCAGTCCTCCATTTTCTTCGATATCCGTCAACGGTGGTGCTAACTATGGCAATCACTTGTCACATCCACCAGAAATGAATGAAGCAGCTGTGTGGTAGCTTTAAAACAAACTGGGTCTAAGTAAGTGATGATCATCTAGTCTGCTTATTGTTACGGTGTACAGAAATGAATAAACATAACATCTCTCCTGCCCTAAGACAATATTACCTTGGGAACGAACTGAATCCAAATCGCTCCAAGGCAAGCTTTGCTCTAGACCAGGACAATCTTCCTGTTACGGTTGTATCAAACAAGCAAGGGGACTTTTTTGTACCATTGACAAAGAAACTGGTGAAGCTGTACAGTAAAGTGCTGCCATACCGTAGGATGGCGTTAAGTTTGATTACCCTGTTGGATGTCATCCTAAGAGCCACAATCCTTAGAAACTTCTCATTTAAAAACAGACAAACAAACAAATAATTGAACGAAGGCAAGGTCAAAGAAAAGGGGGAAAAAAGCTTCAAGAACTCTAGCGTTCCCGGTTAAGGATGGTTCTGGCATTATGAATCTGTTTGTTAATTTTTGTCTCTCAGAAAGTTCAACAACAAGAAACTCTTTTTAGCTTCAGCCATTTCGGCCTGCTGACTATCAGGTGGGACAACTTTCTTTTTCCTTTGTTTTTGTTTTGTTTTCCAAAAATAGCAAATACTAAATGTTAAGCCCTCAGCACCAACTCTTCTACCTTCACAAAGCTACTCGTACAAAACCTCCTCATCATAGCAAAGGTCACGCCCAGACCTCTAACGAAAATGACTTGAAAAAACAAACAAACAAACAGAAAGTATTCTACCTTCACAGAGAGAGAAAAGCTAAACGAAAAGACTCTATTGAACTAAAAACAGTCAACTGTTTACGTCTAATGTTAAATTCAGGAGTTCAATGTTTTACTAATAAATCCTGTTTTAGAACCTCTTGTTCAAAAGCAAAATATTTTGAGCAACCAACCAAAATAGTTCCTTTTCTTTTCTGTAGATGTTCTAACAGATTGCAGGGCTTGTGGTTCACTGTGCTAGTTTGTAAAAGGTGTTGTTTACAGAAGGCAAAGAAAAACAAAAAAAAACCCACGAAACCCAGACAGTTGCCAAATAAAGTAAATATATAGCACAAATACTGTAAGGTGCTTGGCACCAGCACCCCGAGAAGGTGTTGAAAAAGTGTTACAAGGTTAAAAAGAAAACAAACAAACAAACATCTTTGCTAATTTTTAGTCCTGTTGAACATTCATGGAATTGTTAATATGACTTATATAGACCCACACAGGTTTTATTTTTGTGTCTTTAAAATAAAAGTCCAAAATATTTAAATTTTATGGTCAAATATGCAGTCAACAGCTGCTACTTTTTTCTTTATATATTAAATTTCTCATATGTCTTTTATTGTTCTAATAAACCTAAGCTTGTGTGACCTCCAGTGCATATTAGACCATTCACTGTATGAAAGAAAACATGTTGGATAAAATTTGTGCGTTTTTAATAAAATTAGAAAATCTGATGTTTAGATAACTCGTGTTTCATTTGATGTTTTGAGGAATTTTCAATGGATTCTCTGCAGTAAAATAGCCCTGAGAGAGAGCGATCCGCTCTGCTGATAACCCTGTGCAGCCCCTCTGCTTTGGCAGAAGGCTCAGCCCCGGTGTGGCTGCGCGGAGCGGGCGGCGGCAGCGCCAGCCCTTCTCTCCATCTGCAGCCTCAGGTCTGGAAGTAGGAATCGCCCGTTAGGCTGTACGTTAAATTGCAAAATTGGAAACGCATCAAATTGTTAACTCTATTAACCTATTCTTGGTCTGTGCTAAGAGGGAGCAGCCTCAAAATGCTTATTGTATGCCTAAACAAAACTGTATTGTAAATGTAAAAAACAAAAAAAAAACTTGCAAAGATANTGGATGGTTTTGAACACAGCATAACCTCAATGTCAGGAAAGTAGTTTTAATCCTTTTTTTAGAGCTGATACAAAGTCAATTGTTTAATAGCGTTTGGTATATGTCTCTGAAGGGCAGCGGGGGAGAATATTTTGCTTTGCACTAGATACAGACTAATTTTCTCGGAGGGGAATGAAACACGACAAAAAATTCCGGAGCCTTGTGAAATGACAGATTTAATGTTTTCATTATAAATGATTGCAGAATCCCAAATACTCAGTTCTTCAAAAGCGAAAGTCTCACTGATGCCGAGAGGACTTTGCCCTGTGTTAGAAGCAAAGAATTAGGTTCGGTTCTGAAAAGTCACTGGTTTAAATGTTTTCCACCTGCTGAGCTGGTAGAATGGGATGAACTCTAATTGCCTATTTTCCTTCGTCTCTCAACTAACCGTGACTCTGGCTGGCTTCTTTTTTATTTTTACGCAGACACAGAAATTTGCGCTAAAACACAGACTTCTACCTTCCCAGCAATTCAATTATTTATTTCTTTGGAATGAAGGGGGAAAAACAAAACAAAACAAAACAAAACAAAATTCAAAATGCTTTAAAGTTGTATGATTTGTAATTTTCAGTGGTGATTTTTTAATTTTGTTCGCAACCTAATTTCTCCGCCCAGCAGAGGGGCCACCTAGATGAAGCAATAGTTCACTTTAAACACAAATGTCTTATATAATAATATAAAGAGAAAAACGATCTGCAAGGGATTGTTAGTGTTTCTAAAAAAAAAAAAATTCATGCTTTATTAAATACAGGGGAGACTTGTTAAACTCTCGGACTCCGTGTCTAACTCATTTATTTGTCTTTTGTATTGTTGCTCTGGTTTGTTGCTCTGGTTTGCATTTATATAAGCAAAGTAACGAGTGCTCTATTTATTACAAACTTTTACTTACCCGGGCAAGTGCTATTGATAAATACTGCTGTTTGCGCTCCTGGTCTATGTCGCTGTTTTATTGTTGAACTGATTATTTTAAATTAGGATTGCACCAAATTGGCTTATTTTGTAGAAAACATGTCTGTCGCGTGGTTTGTATTTTTTGATTTTTTTATTTTTTTTTTTGTAATGAGGTACTGGTACGATTTATTCTGTCTTAATTTAGGCGGCGATGTGATACGGTTCAGTTTAGGTCAGCGGTTTATAAAAGGGAGGGAGGAGAGCCTGCCTTTTTTTCGAGGCTCCCATCCCTTCCACAGGGGTCGTGCCCATCTTTCGGGGGGGAGCCCGGGAGACGGTCCCGTGCTCCGGGCTGAGCGTGTCCTCCAGCGCTTCCCGGGATCTGCTCCGGAGGCCCCAGCACTTGGCAGATTTGAATTCTGTGCTCTTCAGCGGGAGCTCGGTGTTTCTGAAGACCCTAATCCAGCAACAATCGCACAGTCAAAACTCCTTTTGAAACCATTGTCACGTTGGGTTCTTGTAAGTCCTTGTTTACAAGAGCATTTCCATTGACTTCGGGAGCATGACCGGGGTGAGCAGAGGGCCGCAGCAGTAGGGCCTCGGAAGTATGTGCTGCTCGGATGGATTTTACACGCACGTGTTAATTTTTTTAACTGCGGAAACGGTGGACGCGAAACGTGCAATGATACGTATGTGCAATGTTGTTTCGAAAGCGTTTTTTAGAAGTAATTACTCTCTTTTGATCTTTTCTTCCTTGACGGCTGCTGGTTTCGGTGACCTTCACCTTGTTGCTGTGTCCCAGCAGAAGGTGCAGCCCGCTGACGTTAAACCCCGCGCAGGCCCACGTCTGCTCGCCCTATTTTGGATGGCGCGAGCGGGGTCCGCGCCCTCCCGGCACGGACGAGGGAGGCTCGGTGTCTCGACGTGCGGGACCGAAGACGTGCGCGCACCCCGTGCGTAGCACCACTTACCGTGTAACCAGGAAAAAGGTGCAAGGCAAAGACTGTAAGTATCGTTCCCATTGAGTTAATCTACATGAAGGAGATTATTTTTAAAGGCTAAGCAAAGCGTCTTTAAAATGCCGCGAGTTTCCAGCGTCCAAACAACTCTGCTTTTGCCCCAAGCTGATGGCGCACCACGTCCCGCCGCGCTGTCGCGGGGTGATGCTCCCCTCTGCCCTTGCCCTGCGTCCCCCGTCACCGCCGGCATCTCTTTGCTCAGCCCTTTGCTTGGGGAACGGTGGGAGACTGGTAACGATCTGTATCCCAGGAGTAAGAATGTATTTAAATTGCCATTTGTAGACAAATGCTGTATATTATTTTAATATGTGTACGCGCGCCCAGATGCTGAGCCGTGGGTACACGATACAAATCTATAAATAAATATAATTTTAAAATATCAGTGGTGATTTACGTACTTTTGCCACCCTGGGAAGTGGCAGATATTGCAGTGTCCTCTCAGGAACGATTCCTTCCGCCACAGTCTGGATTTTTTTTCCTGAACGAGGGTGTCGTATTTAAGCTTTGCATGTTCTTACAGTATTAAGTATAAGCGATTTCACTCTCCCTTTCCGTTCTACCCCTGGTAGATAAACTCATACATTAAGATTAAGCAATTGATACATATCCTTAAATGCTGCCGACGCTGTTGAGCTGGGAACAGGGAATTGTGATGCTGGAGCAGGTTCTGGAAGGTCTTTTATTTGCGTCTGCCACGGCACTGGGGTGCTCGGCGTTCCTCACGCCAACAAAATATCCATGAGGTTATAAATGAAATTAATGGGACCATTACAATATATTTTGATTATAAATCCTTCTGGGTTTGCTATCTTCTGTTTCTTTTTCAATAGCATTTGTGGTGCTTTTAGCTATAGAGCAGGGGGTCGTGCTTAGCAAGCGGAGTTTGTTGTTGCCTGGAGAGTTTTCCCGTCATTAAATGCAGAATTGTAATGCAGAAGTTGAGGAGTTAACGTGGCCTCGCCGTTAGCTGAGCTTCGAATTGCTGAACCGCTGTACCGGGGGCTGCTGTACGCGGAGCGGTAGTGTGCTCTTAGGGCGGCCGATCTTCCTGCCGTGTGTTTGCCACGGGCGCGTGGGACGGCTGGCCGTGGTGCACGCAGTCGTTGCGATCGCGCGCATCACGGTCCGGTTCTCGGAGAAGCCCTCTGGCCCTCTGCGTAATCCTCCTTGGGGACGAGGGGCACAACTGGTCTCGCCGAAGTCTTCTGTTCCAGGCTGTCTTCAAATTCAGGAATCGCCCCGCTTTGCCGACATTTGGCGCGCTGTTTAGAGAGCGTTTTTGGCAACCGTGAAAATTAGGTATTTTCTTATTTTTTTTTTTCCCTGACTGGTTTTAATAGAAGCTTGCTCCCCGCGGAATCTGAACCTTTAGAGAGGCTGACGGTGCCTCACGTGGTTTGGAATGAAATACGTGGCGCTGCGGATCGAGGAAGCCCGAGTTCGCGGGACAGGGCTAGTGCCGTCTTGTTGAAAGGTCTCCGTATGGCGTGAGAATCGTCGGCGCAGCACAGACTGTAAACGCGAGCTTGGAAAACACCCCCCAGCCCCGACTCCTGTCGAGCGGGAGCGCACCGCGTGCCGGGGTGCTGCGGGGAAGCATCGGGAGTGAAGCTTCTGGCAACCGCTGCCCTGCGTGGACGTGCTCAGCGTCTCGGGAACGGCCTCTCTGCACAGGAGAGTGCACGCACGGGGTTTGCACGGGGAGGGCTCTTTGTGGATGGAAAATAGATTTTTTTTTTTTTTTCTCTGTCTAGAAAAGGTTTTCTTCTAGTTTTTAAATGGTCTCCGGGTGGCCTTTAAAATTCTTATCTGCCGGAAGCATCTTCAGGCTGTGCATCTATTCAGAAACACTATCTTCCTTATATTTTTAGATATAAGAACCATTAAGGGTTGATTAAATCTTTAAAACAGTTGTGGGGTTTTGAACGCGTGTTGGGTTAGGCATATCAGAAATACTCGAGTAAATAAAAATATGGAAGATAAATAGTAATAAATATTNCCCCCCCCCCTTCTTTTTTCTCTTTTTCACTGACAAATTGTGTTGCTGATTTAAAGAGAAAAATTGTAAAATGAAACGGTCTGACTGAAATGAAAAAGGTTGGTTCGGAAAATTGCGTTTGCTAGCCAAAGCGTTGGGAAGATAAGCTCAGCTCCGGCCCGTGGCTATTTTTGGACAGCACGCAGCCCTCCGTATGTGGGTCAAATTCTGCCGCGGCTGATGCAATGCAATTAAATCGAGTAGAAGCGAGGGTGGCGTGGGCGGTTCCCGTGGGTCGCCGTGGGAATCCCCGCAGCCCACCGCGCTCCCACCGCGCTGCTCACCGTGGCGGGGACCCGACGCCGAGCGCTGCTGAAGGCAGAAGGGCGCACAGACCAGCAGCGAATTAGCCTCGGCGGCGGCGGCTGAAGGGCTTTACATTTCCAGCACGTTTCTTTATTTATATATTTAAGCAAAGAAATGCTCTGAAAAATGGATTTGTATTAATAACCTGTAATTATACAGACACACAAGGATGATACGGTCTTTCACTGCCAAAGCCACCATCTAATCTGACAATTTCCTAAAAGATGACAAGCTCCACAAACACACGGGAGCAAAAGAAGCTGAGTGTGAGAAATTCAGAGTGCTTTCTTGTAGTACAGACTATTCAAAATGCACTTGTTTATCTGTTCTGCGTTTAGGGTGTTATTTCCATTTTAGCAAATAAGCATGTAAATAAAAAGTAAAATTAAGAGGGAAAATGCCAAAGAAATTGCGTCAGTTGGTTTGATGGCTTCTGCTTAGAGTTTATAAACAGGCAGAGGGTTTTACAGAACATACCGTGATGCATAAAAAGGCTTTCATGATCATCTTAAATTAAAATGTATTGATATAATTTTTCTACAAATATTCCCCCACACGATTATGAGTCCAAACCATGGCAGCATGGTTTGAGGGCATGTGAACCAGAAATTAAAACCGAGCCTGGGAGTCTGATTTAATTACCTCGCTAAGTGAAAGGCAAAAGAGAGAGAATAAACAGCGAAGAAGGAGTCTCTGTTGGTGAAGTATTTTAACAACCCATGACTGTCAAACACTGCATTTTCTGTTTGATGTTAGTTTATATCAACTGGATCTCCTTATCAAAAATTTTGAATTAACAGCTCCTGCGGCCGTTTGCACGGGGATCGGCGGAGCTGGGGTGACCCGAGCAAGTCCCTGCGCGTGCGGTGTCCCCCTGCTCCCCTGCCACCAGCGCAGGGGACGGCGGGTGCGATGCCGGCGGCTGAGCCCGGTGGGCTTTTCCCCTTCACATTTGTTCTGCACCGACGTAAGTGATGGATGCAGGACAGGAAAGAAACGGGTCTATAAGCCCTGACAGAACCCCTGGAGTTTACAGTTGTACATACGTGAATTTTAGTGCGTTGCTGGGTTGGGGGGTTACACTGAACCACTGTCCCATCAGTCTCAGGGGGTGAAATCCTGATCTCACCGGCGCGAGGAGCAAAAATGCTGTCGACTTCCAGAAGCCCATTTTTGACTCAAAAGGACTAATGCACCTCACTGTCTATTTTTTACAAATCATATTGGGCATGTTTTATTTAACTATCACTAAAAGCCTCTCTCCCTTTACTAACAGGGACTATTTATTATTTGTTAGGTTAGGGTAGAGAACATCCCTTTTTCACTCTGTAAGAGTGCAGAGGTTTGAAAATGCAATTATGCAGGGGGCTCTTGGCACGAATCCTTTGGTTAGGTGAGTGGTTAGTTACTGCTCAGTAACTGTTCAGGTAAGCACTTGTTTCCGCTACTTAATTTTCTATAGATTTGTTTCTCCTCCCTTTGTTCATAATGGCACCTTGTACTCTGGAAACAAAATACCTACAAACTCAAAGAAAAAAAAACTAGAAGCAAAGCCAGAGAAGATGCACTGTATACATCTCCTGTTTTATAAATTTCCTGGTTTATAAAACCATGTCTTAGTAAAAATAATAAAGAAAAAAAAAGGAAAAAGGTAGCAGTGCTTAATTTCACATTGCTGGAGCAACGGCAAACCTACATAATACATAATGCAGAGCACTATAGCTGTCAATCGTGCCATGATAAAATAAACACAAGCTACAAAATAAAGTTGAAATAGGATTGAAATACTCAACAGCATAAAATCTAAGGGGTTTGCTCGCAATGAAAACGTGCATTTTTAGTAAACGTTAGTTTTTACATGAATTGAACTGTTTATTGCCTTCACAGTACACAAAATCACACAGTTTTATAGGGAGAGTCATAGGGCATTTAGGATGGGGGTGAGATGTTTGGGTTTTTTCTAGTCGTCTCCCCCCTTGGTGCCTCCCAGGACCCTGAGCCCTCCGTCCGAAGTTGGTGGGTGGCAGCGAGCGGCTGCTGGCGGCGATGGTAATTAATGATATTCCTCTGCCCTCTGTAGGAGAACTGCCTGCACTGAACACCGCTGCTGCTGCCGGGCCTGCACCTTTCTGCTTTCAAATTAGAAACCACGTCCGGATTAATTTTTATAGCATTTAAGAACAGATAAGGAGTGGGGAAGAGTCTCGCGTTGACAAGACGGGGACGAGCAAGCAGCCGACGCAGCTCGCCTGCGAGCCAGGGCTGGAGCCGGTACCCAGCTCAAGTTTGCAGCCTCCTGCTGGCACCTTCGCGGGCACAATCTCAACGCCGGTTGGGGAAAACCCAAATCCTGACGTCCAGGCTGACCGCCCCCCCCAAAGCTGCTCATTGTGGGGTGTGAAGCTCAGACCTCCACCTGCGGCTC
The DNA here is from genome assembly GCA_013398815.1 of Ibidorhyncha struthersii. Lineage (NCBI taxonomy): Eukaryota > Metazoa > Chordata > Aves > Charadriiformes > Charadriidae > Ibidorhyncha > Ibidorhyncha struthersii. The sequence continues at coordinate 208,337 of VZSZ01004791.1, read as the reverse complement.
AGAGCCGAGATGCCGGTTTGCGTCCCTTGCTCCCTTAAAATACACGCCAGCCTCTATTGCTGCTCCCCAATTCCAGGTCTAACCTTGTGTTTTGGGGCCACCTCACCCCCCAGAGCACCCAGGAGAAGCTGTCAGGGGCCAAACCCAAGAGATTCCCGTCTCGTTAACGCTCCCAGCAGGTCCCTTCTGCATCGCTTTGCTGCTGCCTCTAGGCCAGTTTGGCCAAAGCGTCCCAGGGGCTTTGGTGCCGGTAGGGCTGCGCTGAGGTTGGTGTAACACTGGTGTAAGGATCCCCCTGGTGTAAATGGGGCATAAGGATCCATCTGTGCCCACCGGCCGGGGCCAACCAAAGAACCTGCCTTTCCCCTCGCGCCGCTGGAAGGGGGACCCTGGCTTCGACAGGGGCCGCGAAACGTGTGGGGCCGGAGACCCTGGCTTCGCCAGGGGCCACAGAATGTTTAGTGTGGACATTACAGAACGTTTAATGGGACAGGAAAAGAATTAATCCAGTCCTGCACAGTTAGCGGCACGATAAAAAAAGCACGATGCTGACTTAAGGAAAACAGTGGTAGCATTTTTGCGTCATATAGCATGACTTTGCTTTTATTCGGCTGTTACTCCAGTGCTGCACAGCTTCAGAGCACTGGACAAACACCGATCCTCACGACCCCCATGTACTTAATTACCATTATTCCCCCCTTAACGAAGGAGGGGCGGGGACAGCCCGCCCTCCCCGGCGCCTCTGGGGTCTACCTGGGTGTCTATTTCTATTTACCGCCGTTATTCCTGGCAGGGCACCTCAGCCCAGACACCCGCCAGACAAAGAGCGGACACTCGCCAAGCTCCGGGACCCGCTGGGCCGCCTCCTCCCGCCCCGCGGCGACCGCTCGCCCCGGTTACGGGCCCGATCCCGGCGGGCTCCGCGCTCCCAGCCGGCGGACGGTAGGACCCTGCAGGGCCCGGCCCGCTGCCCCGGCCC
>VZSZ01004791.1:150707-207189 GCA_013398815.1 Ibidorhyncha struthersii | reverse complement strand
CGGCCGCACGGGGCGCTGCCGCGGGCCGCCGCCGCCACCGCCGCGGGGGTGGGGCCCGGGCCGGGCGTGGGGACGGGGCCACCTCACCCCCGCTGGGCGCCTCCATCTCCCCCAGTCGCGGGCGGAGGTTGGCCCTCCTCGCTGTGCTCCCAGCCCCGGGAGGCCCAACAGCGAGCGGCGCTCGGCCCGCCGCCACCCGCCGCACCGCGGCCGGACGGGCCACGGCCGGGGCTGCCTGAGGGGTCGGGGCTTACCTCGGGGATCGGGCTTACCTCAGGGCTGCCTGAGGGGCCGGGGCTACCTCAGGGATCGAAGAAGTTACCTCAGGGATCGAAGAAGTTCCCTCAGGGCTGCCCAGGCCGGGCTGCCCCGGTGTAGGCCCCACCGCAGGCTGTGCTGTGCGGAGCCAGGCTGGAGAGCGGATCCGGCTGGAAATCTCTGGGAAAAGAGACATAGAAGGGCAGCGTCGGGGCCAGACTGCTTCCTCTGCCCATGAAGTGCGGCCCTGGGAGCAGGGCGGAGGCTCTGCGGACAGTGGTGACTCCCTTTTCCGGCACAGCAAGGCCGCAGCGCACTGCACATGTATTATTTGATGCTTACCAATGGCCAATAATCAACTTATCTTTTTAATTGAGCTCTTTTTTGCCTTAGTTATGAATTTTGAGACCTTGGTCCCTTTCCTCATGACACATAGGTGGCTGTGTCATCCCCTAAGTTTCCAGGCTGGTGCCTGCCATTTTCTTGACTTACCCTCTTCAGAGCAGAGTCTCCTCACGGACCAATAGACCAGCCGAGCCGTGGGGCAAGACCCATCTCTAGAGCGTGTCTGTCACACAGTTCCTGCGCTCACCTCTTGAGATAGCAAATTGACCGTCACACACTGGCAGCGGTTGACTTCAGGAGGTACTAGGCTCCAGTCATGGTAAACGTTGTGCCAGGTAGCCTTGTTCTTCTGTACAGGTGTATGTGAGAGCAGTAGTGTCTCGTAAGCAACATCTTAGTAACCACTGAGGACATTAACGTAGTCAGCAGAGGCGTTTTCCCATGTTAGTAATCATGATTTAGTTTTAGACTTCATAGTTTAGTGGTGCTAAGACTGAGAATGCCAGAAGATCTGTCAAGTGCCACAGGTCATTCTGCATCTGCACCTCTTGCCTAGTCCTTTCTTGGTGCCGAGTATCTTGCCATCCTCTTGTAGCTGGAGTGACTGTAGGTAGACCAGATCTTGTTGCTTTGGTTATGAACAGGAGATTTTTTTTGCTTCCCCCCTGCCTCAAGTAAACACTATATGTGAGGCATTAACATTTCCAAACAGACATTAAAAGAGCACTTAGCGATGTTCAGCCACTTGGATCACTCAATTGGTTGAACAAAGCTAACCCTGTAATTTTGCATACAGGGTGTCTTGCACATGAATGAAAATAAGGAGGGAGTATGGTATGATGTGCTCTCTTTGCTGGACTACTCCATTCCTGTGTCCTGGGGAAGATTGGTATGAAAGAGGGTGATAACCCCAGTAAAATTATTTTTTCTGTTTAGCCATTCTAAAATGTTTATGTATTTATGTGGTTCATATATATATCAAGGGGGCAAAGTGCATCTGAATTGCAGTTTTCCTCATTTAATCTGTAAGTGTGAAGTGAGTGAAGGCATTCCAGCTTTAGTGAGTCCTTCACTCAAAGGAATACACTTCTCATGAGATGCTCGTGAATCTGTGGAAGGGCTTGGATAGGCTTAGTTTGTAGTGCTTTGTGCGAGTTCTCTAAAATAAAGAAGAGGCAGGGAAGAAAGTGTGAATGTAGGCAATGTTCATTCATTCAAAAAAAAAGTCATCAGCAGGATTTGGGGTATTTGTTAATAAACAATCATCTCTGTATTGTCGGTGAGCCCTCTGGTACCCAACCTGAATATGGAGTACTGAGAGGGGGGTAGGAGCTGGTCAGTTCACGTAACGTCTCCTTTCCTTCTACGGAGGTTAACCTGGCAGGTGGGAGAACATCTCTGGCCGCAGAGATGTCACAGGATGTTTTCTGAAAGATAGCCTTAGAGCTGTTTTATCTCTTCTGCTAGACCTTAACTATTACTTTGCTCAGTAGTTTCTAAGCAGGACTGGTGCTGATCTACACAAAACCCAGCTCTGAGGCTTTTTCTCTGCCTTTGATTCCCCAGCAACCTTTCCCCCTTTGCAGAAAATTAGTGTGTTGGCTTTACTTCGCAAGGCAGGGAAAAGCCTTGCTCCCCCTCAAAGCCTAAAAGCCAGACTCTTATGTGAGGCTGTGTTGTCATCCAGCTCACCTTCGCAGTATGTTTTTGTTTGTAGAGCATGAGGAGTTCATGGCTCCTTCCTGCAGCTAGTTCTGCTAGTCTGAAATTCAGTTCAGTTTAGACATTCTTCCCTCCCTTTTTTTTTCCGCAGCTACAGTTGCTAAAGTGATTGACAAATTTGAGGATGAAACTGCAGATGACATTTTCCCTGTTGGTGACATACGAAAAAAAGCTTCAGCCTCTCTCTTGGAAGCTGATAAAAGGTACAGTGGAAAAGCTACATCTCGCAAAGCTTTGCAAGAAGAACGCTGGGGAGATGCTCTATCTGAAGAAGGATCTGGTAAGAAATCTCATTTCTTTCCCCTTTTCACCAGACTACTCAAAATTTGATATTAGCATGTTAACTCGGCTAGTGTCATCTGAACTGAGACAACAAACTTTAGGTCCCTGTTACAGGGCAATAAACAGGTACAGTTAAGTTGGACATCTTCTTGAAGCGCCCTCCTGAAATTCAGGCTGTATTTTTTGGCCTGAGGGAAAGGGAAATCTCACAGAGGAGGTCACCCCGACAGATTAAGGAAAAGATCTGACTAAGTATAAGGTGAGGCTCAGTGCAATGACTGAACATTGTGTGGGAGAAAAGAAACGGCTCCCATTTTTAAACCAATATATCTTGGGGACTGCAAGTATGTTCAGATTCTCATTTAAAAAATGCATATAGCAAATTCTGACCACCTTGTTGGCTTATCATGTCATTGCTTCACTGGAAAGCTAAGCTACAGATCTACTAATCATTGCTGCAGAAAATATGAGCTGATATCTTTTTGTGGATATGTCCTTGTGTTTCCATTACTTAGACAAAACGGAGTGTAATATCATACACAGATAAAATGGAGTTTGGAGCTCAAATAGCTCTGTAGCTATTGGTGACGCATACTGCAAAGTGGCACATCTTCCTGGTAAGCAAATAACTTTTTTTCTCTTTTAATTATTAGCTGAAGAAGCGTTAGATGAATGGTACAGTGGCAGTGAAGATTCAGAAGAGAATGGTGGCTTAGGCAGTAAACCAAAGGAGAAGTCCAGCAGTGCTGGCAGTGACCAGGAGAATGACTTGGAAGACGATGAAGAGACAGATCTGTCTGTTAAAGCCAAAGCACCGAAGTTCAGTTTCCAGAATATCACAGACTTCGAGAAATTTACAGAGGGGATGGATGATGTTGGAAGCAGTGAGCTGGAAGATGAAGATGATGCCAGCATGGAAGAAGGAAGTGATGGGGAGGAAGAAGGAAGTGGTGGGGAGGAATATGGGAGTGAAACCCACGACAATATAAAGGAAACCAAAGACAGCGAAGATGATGGGGGCTTGATGACATTCTCAAAAGGACAAGAGGCTGAAGAAGTAGAAAAAGGAAAAGCTGTGAGGAACCAGCTAGGTTTGTGCATGTTTGCTTTGTATTTTAACAAGACTTTCACCTTGCTAACACTATAGAAACTGGCCATGTTAGGAACCACTTCAGCATGTTAACATGCTGTTAGCATACTGCACGTGCATGCTACAGCAGCCCTAGTCATTTGCAAATGTTCTGCCAAATCTGCTATGCAAACTGGTGTCACCGCTGGTACAAAATCTTGTGTTATGAAGTGTATTTATCCACTGGCTTAATTGAACCATTACCGAATATACTTGTAGTGTTGGTGAGGATGGGGATTTCTTACACTGGTAGTGCTGTGCAGTGATGCTGATACCGCTTCTGTTTCTTTTCAAAACGTAATACTGAATGCAATTTCTTTCTATCTGTCCTGTTAAACCATCAACCTCCATTTACAGCCTTTTAAGCAGTAAAGCAAAGGGGTGATTTTTTTTTTGTGAATTGCAGAATTACAGTCAGGATCACAGCATGGGATGCTGCTCTGTCCAGAGACACCTTGTGGTACCAATTTTGTGCTGGGTCAGTGAATGCAAAGATTTGTCGTAACCAGGAGTAGTGTAGCCCAAAGGAGAAGGCCTGGGCTGTTCAATCAACGACTTCTTCACAAGGAGCAAGTGCTTTGGCTTGCTGAATAATTGTTTTATTTTCTCTTTATTATGAAGCACTGTGGGATCAACTATTGGAAGGGAGAATCAAGATGCAGAAGGCGCTCCTAACAGTCAACCGGCTTCCACAGCCAGATACTTATCCAATCTTCAGAAAGGAAGGTGGACAAGAATTTGACAATGCTGTCGAGAACTGTAAGAATTCTTCAGTCTTTCTACTTTGGGTAGACTCTGCTTTAGCCAGTACGCTTTTGCCTGTGTGGGGAAGTGTTAATGGGAAAGTGAGGGCTTTTAGTTGTGTGTCTGTAATATTAGCTGTTGGTTTGTATTGCCTTAATCGTTAATTGGGTTCTGTGCAAGCAGAAACCAAAAAGTGTTTGCTACCCCAGACAAAGAAAAGGTCTCCTCTCACCCAAATCTTTATACGCCTAGCTCATCTCTGCTGATGGCCTTTTGTCACTTATCTGATACTGGTAAGCATCAGCTTGGGTCCTGCTGCTATGTCTAGTTCATGTGGGGACTGAAGTTTGCATATCAAATTTGAGGTTCTTAGAAATAGTGGGTTTGGTTATTGCTGTTCGGGGCAGAGTTGGGATGCTTCTTTGTCCAGAGACACCTTGGGGTGCCAATTTTGTGCTGGGTCAGTGAATGCAAAGATTTGCCCTAACCAGGACTAATGTAGCCCAAAGGAGAGGGCCTGTGCTGTTAAGTCAACAGCAAATGTCTTCTCAGCTTGGAGCTGCTTCACCTGTTTATTTCTTAGGATCACTATTAATGACACTGTTTTGGTGAGCTTTGTAGTAGATTCTCCAGCATGGCAAATATGATATGCATGCTCCAGTTGATAAGTGCAAAGTACTCAACTTCAGTGTGTTATGGTTGCGTTTAATTTTTAGAATCGAATACCTTTTTTTACTGGCCTTAAGGTAAATGCACAGGGGGATAAAATGTCTGGTATGTTATCCTTCGAAATACCCATAAACTACTGCAAGTTTGTTGTTATCTGTCAAAGATCATACAGATGACAGTGTTTATACACAGATTGTTCTTTTGTGCCCAGTAATCCCACTAGTCAGAAATTAATGAACTTCATAGGATCTTCTTCCAGTGGCTTTGAATAATAAAGATAAGCCCAGTAGCATTTTAAAGCTTGCCAGGTTCATTAGTCCTTTCACTTCTATTTCTTTTTTCCCAATCTTGAGATACTGCTCACTTTCCAGAACGTTTCAGCTTCATAGGTGAGCACCCCGAGGAGGATCCTGAGAAGCCCCCATTACGTGAACCCGTTGATAGGAAACACTGTAGTGGTGTCTGCAGGCTTTCGTGCTGCAAATCAGAGAAGTCATCTGAACTGCCTGGTTTGCTGTGGCTGTATATCCATTCAGCCACACTGTGTGCCAGTTTGTACATGCTGTAGTGATACCTGCGCATTGAGAAATTTTGGCCTGGGGTGGCACAAGTCATCTTAAAACTGGATTAGGACCTTTCACCATCATCAAACCTGACCCTGAATGTGGCCCCTACACCAAGTTTTGACTGTCATCTTACAGCTTATGCCCGATCTGTACGTGGTAGCTAATCAGCTTATCTGGAGTTACAGCAGGTGAGATACTTTATATTTTAAAGTTTGCGCTGCTGCTTTAAATGAAGTGATTAAGGAAAAAAAGGCGAACTCACAACAATACTAAGCTGACCTTTCAGTGAAATGCATGTTATTAATGTATTTAATGAGATGCATTACAAACTGCACCGAGCACTGTGTTTCATTACAGGTCTAAAATGCAATATCATTAAAGACCTTTAGCAGAAACAATGGTTGACATTTTGATATTTCCCATAAGCAAAATACATCCAGGAACATGCAGTATAATACTGTACACAGTACAGCAGAGAGGTTAATCTTTCAGTTGTCCAGAACGCTAAAGGAAAATCCACCGTTAATAACTGCTCAGTGATTCCCTCCCCACCCTTCTTAATCTGAGCAGGAAAGTTGCAATAGTGTAACTCTGATGTTCTGATAGCCTGGGTTCGTGTTCTGTATTTCCTCTGTGAAGACAGCAAGAAAATACAGCCGGAGTGACCTGGGCAAAGTTAGCAGAGGAAGTGATCAGATTGGCAGGTGGAAGTAATGAATTTAGGAACATTCTGGTACTACTGCACTTTGTTTAGTGTTTTCTGGTGTTCTCTAAGGGACTAAATTTATATTATTTTTTAAATACAGGGACCAAATTTATATTCCTTTTTTAATTTCTATTTTTTTAAAATACAACCTGCAATTGTACAGTAATGTAGATTACAGTAAAAACAGTTGTTTATGAGCTGCATTATTGTCCAATGCAGCTGTCGTTCACTGCCTTGCAAAGATGCTCTTTCCAGAAGTTACAAAGTGCCAAGCATGAAATAAGGAGTAAATCTATACATTAAGACCCTACGAAAGACTAGGGAGGTAGTTGGCGTTATGTGGCAAAGACCCATGTCTCGCGCTTTGCTGTGTTGAGCCCTGGGAGAGGGATTCATGTCTAATCAACAGCTAGAGCTTTTCCCCGGGGGCAGTCTGAGCTGTGTTACACCTTCACTCACAGAGCTTCTGCCTGGGTAGCAGCGCTGTGACCTGTCAGTTCAGGAGGTGAAACTAAATCCTTTCTGAAAATATACATCATAATACGTTTAAAGTCCTTTCATTAATTGATGCACCTTGATTTATGAGGGGGAAAAAACCTCCTCACTTATTATAAATCAGCTTCCAGTGAAAGTCCTAATTTTTAGCTGATCGAGTGGTTTAGTGGCTTCTGTAAAAATAAACTTTTTTACTTTATTCTAAATAATGATGTAATGGGCTGGGTAAATGTTCCTGGATTCTTGAGTTTTCATTCCAGTTGTATTACCAGCTTGTGGGTGGGATCCCATTCCCCAGACAGGAAAAATTATAAGAATTGTGCATGAGGAAGTTTAAAGATGAGTGGAAGACAGGATTTTGTAAATATGGAACGTTGAGGTGGTTCCACTGTACTTGATGCGCTTCACTCTTGAACAGGGTTTGGGCTAATCATGACACTGACACTGTTTTGGACTGGATGATACTCTCCTTTCAGGGAAGCCTCAGCACTCCTTTCCAAATCCACAAAATAAATTTGGCAGGCTTTCATCACCTTCACTGAAAGGGAGGAAATTATTTGGTGTTCAAGTTGCACAAAGCAGTTGGTGCCAAAAATGCAGACTCTCAGTGTACACTGTAGCCTGCTGCCGGCAGGAGGGCACAGGGAGCTCTCAGCACGCAGCGCTCTCGGAGGTCCTGGGCAAGTCCCTCGCATCTCTTTGAAAGCTGTCCCAGAATGCTTTCAGTAATTTATCCTAGGGCCTCTCATTGCTCATGAAATTTCTGCTCTGTGCTCACAGGAAGGATGAATTTTTTGCAATGGAATACGCTCCTTCCTATATTTGCCTCTTTGGTATCTCCCACTCGTGACAACCCTCGATGCACCTAGTGGTGGTAGTGAAATTTCCTAAGGGACTGAGTATAATTGTGTTGAAGAGTAGACAGCAATGTTCTATACATTTGCAGTTTTAAAGCCAAATCTGAGTGAATACGTTTTCCAAATTTTGAGGTTGGAGGTTACAAAACCTCAAGTGTTTAATTTATTATTTTTGTAATCTTTTATGATTTTTTTTTTTTTTTAATGATACAGTGTGCCATGGATGGTCTTGGATTCCTGAGATCTCAGGTTCTGGTGGATGATTTACTACAAAATTGCTTATAAATTGAAGTAGAAAATGTTTTGCAGACCTGGCAGCTTTCAGGCTTCACACCCATTTGTCACCCAGCATTTCCCTTTGTGTATAGAACAAGAATTAATTAGGCTGCACTGCAGGAAAAGTTTATGGCCATAATTTATATAGGATGAATTTCTGTTTAAAGAGACAGCATTGCTTTGTTTGCACTGTCTTACTTTCTCTTTCTCTTTTTTTTTTTAATCTTTAATTATATTCCAGATTTTTTTCTTGTCACCCTTTTTACATACAAATTGGAGACCAAACTGTGGCCAACGGAGCTCATGTTTATTCCTGTTTTGCATACATGGAGAAAGTCTGAGTGGTTTTTAATACTGAAATCACAGTGGCTGCTCTCTGAATGCAGTGCAGATGTTTAATGCACTGCACACGTGTGAGGTGCTGCTGCCTGGAGTGGTCTGTTTCTCCAAGATACATTTGTATTCTCTTGCACCGTATCTTCCAGTCTAGTCCAGGGCTTGAGATGTTGCCTCTGTTTGGGGTCTTGCACGTTCAATTAATGTTTTTCATAATCAATGCAAGTCAGAATTTGCAATCTGCTCCTGATTTGCACATTAAAGAGACCCATTAATTAAAAATTCCAATCCCTGGCATGTTCCCGCAGGATCCTTGCATTATTTACATAGAAAAAGAGTGCAAGGTGCAAGTTTCTATGCTGTGTCTCTGCACAGATTGCATGCCTGCCATTCATATTTCTGTGTATGTTTTCAAGGGAGAGGAAGGTTAGAAGTGGATCTCATGAAAATGTCACGAAAAATTACCTCAAGGGCAAGAAAGAGCCAAAGAAGATATGGAAGCAACATTAGTGAAGCCGCATCCAGTGTCAGGAATTAAACAGGTCCTAGGTTTGGGGCTTGTTATGTTAAACCTTGATTCAATGACGAAAAAAACACAGCTAATTGCTGGGCAGGGGGGCAACAAGAGCTTTAAGAAATGATATCGCTCAATCACCAGAGGCTAGAAGCTGTTGTTGTACGTGCCCTGGGTAGCTGGGCTTCCCGATATGGTCATGTAGTTCTCTTCTTGCTGTTTTAATTATTTTCTCTTTACAATTCATGTTAAAAATACTAAGCTTGGAATGTTTCAGTGACTAGCAGTTAGACAGTGATGGTTTATGCTTCACAAGAGCTGGGAATTCGAGCTTTGAAATAGTATAATGTGTTATTTTCAGGTTTTAGTTGGCAAGATGAGGAATTAAAAATGTAGAAACGCAGGTGAGGCTCTTGCAGAAGGCAAGATACTGATGGAAATTGCAAGGCTTTAAACAGACAAGTAGTTGTATGTTTTCATTTGTATATGATTTCGCTTTCCAAGAGTTCAATAGGTCCCTGAAATGAAAACAACCAGTTGAAATTTTATGGTTTTTTTTTTTTTTCTTTGACTCCATCTGTCAGTGGATTAAGAGAAAAATACTGGAATCCCACATTTCTATTCTTTAGCATAAGATCAAGATAAGTTGTTTTGGAGAAATGGAGAAAATACTGGTTTTGGTAAAAGGTAGACATGCAGGGTCTGTAAGAATGGATTTGCTCACTGAAGGAACAAAAGTGGGGACAATAAGTATTAACTATTATTTACTCTTTGGAGAGCTGTGGAGAAGTTATACAAAGGTTTGTGATCAATAAGAAAATAAACCTGAATAAAGTGAATCAGATAAAAAAAAAATCAAATGAAATGCTCCGTGTGCTTGCAAGGCCATTATCCCCAAACCTGCCTGGGTTATTAGTGCATTAATGGAGCAGCAGCAGAACTTTTCAGTACAGAGCCTTGTCTGCTGCTAATAGATATAAAATTTTATACAGCTTTTTAAATTCTGCTGACATTTGTGCATCTTTTCTCAACTCGCAGTGATGTTCGAACTTTAATTTGTATTCTCTATAGTCAACTATATCCTATTTTCCTGACCACTGTGATGTTACTCTAGATGATTCAGCCATGGTTCTCTGTGGCCATGACCTAGTGACATTCCATCCATGCACAGAATGCAGTTCCTGTGTTCCTTGTGTACTCAGGGAGGATGTATTATCCAGAAGAAACCTTGTTTCCCCCGTCATATAGCATTTCTGTAATATCCCCTTTGAAATCGCTCCAGAGGAACTGTTGTGTTGGGCTCATTCCCACAAAGAGATGAGCTTGTATTGGAGGCAGGGCGTTGGAGGGTGCTGCAGTTAGCACAGCTGGGTGATGAGCAATGCTGCAACGCATGACCTTGTTCACTGTGACCGTGCTGTGCTGAGGCCTGAGGACAGTAGAATAGTGCATTTTGCCTCCTGGGAGTAAGTTAGATGTAATGGTGGAGATGGGTCCTTTTTTGTACCCTACCAGTAGTGCTCCTTGCAGCCTGTGTTCCTTTGTGGCCACTCTAGGGACATAATTGCACCTTGAAATGGGAAGAGGCAGTTGCTGCTTGAACAGTGGCTCCCAGTCCTGCCTTTCCTTCTCCATACTGAATTTGGACTGCAGAATATTAGGGCATGTGAACCTTTTATGGCCTTCGATATGTGTTTTAAATGGGGTGCTGTGAAGAAACTATATTCAAAAGCAAGACATGGAAAGATGAAACAAGGGAAACGAGCGTGAACTACGTGTAAAGTTTGCAGGAAGCAACTCACTATTCATAATCTTACTGTAGCCTGTTTCTTCAACGCAGAGTCAGTTGCTGGATAACTTATATTACACGTTGATTAGTTATTCCCTTAAGGTGTTACTTGTCTCAGGTGCAGCTAGCCAATGGTTGCTATTTAATTATGTTTTATTGAAAAGTAGAGCTAAAAGGAGCACTTCTAAAAATTTGCAGGACTTGCCTGGGTCTGCACAAGGCTGAGTGTTTGGTGCCTTCTGGGAAATGGAGGAGATGTGGACATTTGTTCCTAAAATGTACAGTCCAATCCAAACACTTCGACTGACCCAGAAATGTCTGTTTCTTGAGTTGAAATAGGCGCATTTGTAGCGAGCATGCTGGTAAAGGACTGTGCTTCACTTGGAGCTATGTGGACCTTGGTAATAATTGCCTGAGTTGGGCTGTTGGTACGCCAGGTTGGTTAACTGCTCCCGTGACAAATATCTGTGGCTTGTGACTAAACAGCACATTTGTGGACAAGGCCTCTTAAGGATGTGATTAAGAGTCCCACTTATGTTCATTGCCAGCAGGAGACCTCCAAAGATGCCATGTGTTTTCTGGTTTTACATTCTTGCATATTAAACATTTCTGTATGAATGCTCCACACTGAACATCTTTATTTTCATCTGGGTTAGTTCTGTAATATTTTGCTGAGAAGGGACTCAAGACAGAGGGACAGATTTTATTTAGTGTCTGGTTAGTGTATGTTTGTATGTTCTCAGTGTCTTTTATTAGAGGATTTTTTCTGGGTTCTGTTACTCTGATTGCTGATCTTTAAAAAAAAAAAAAAAAAAATTACATTCTGTGCAACATCCAGGTAAGTCATGTCAAATAAGCTGATTAGGCATTGACTAACTTTGGATAGTATCAAGTCTGCTTTAGGTACCGGAGAACCTGTACTGCTTCCTGTAAGAGAGGATGTGTCAGGCAGGGTGTCCTCCTCTCCAGTCGTACAGCGTGCTCTCTCTGACAGGCTCACCCTCTGTGCCTCACTCCTCGGCTGCACCTGGTTGTTGTTTTACTCATCTCGTTAGAGAAAACCTGTCAAATGAAATGTGCCTTATTGACACAGGCGCGTAATTTTTCAGGGAAGCTTGCAGGAATCAGCTGCCAATAGTTCCACACATAATTTTGTTATCATCTCTGTTTGTGGATCGCTTTTAAAACTCAAATGTATCCATACGTACATCTGGAGATGATAATATATTAATACAGAGCAGGGTAAGTGTCACTGGGGAGTGGGGGAGGAACTGAGGCACAGGCAGATTACACAGTTTCCAGAGGCGTAGAGCAGTTACAGGATTAATTGGTGCTAGGCAAGATCATGGACTTAAATATATTCTTTCTTTGAAGATTTTACTGGGAGCCTGCACAAATGTGTGACAGCAGAACTGGGTTTCAAGCCTGAGTGTAAATTATTGTGATCAGATCTAGCCCACTTAAAACTGGTAGTTCATTTTAATTGAATTGTATTAGTGTAGACACTTTATGAATACAAAAAACATCGTGCTTGTCAATTCATGCAGGGTTGAATTTGATTTAAATGGATGTGGATGCAGGTGTCCCCACATTTCACCTTTCCTCTCTGATCTAATGAAGAATCTATTCAACTCTTTTTGGGACTGAGCCAAAGCCTGTTGACATTAATGAAGACTTTTCTCTCAACTAAAATAAATGAATGAATCAGACCCTTTTTTTGTGAATTTTGTTGTAATGATCCTCTGCCTTGGAGAGCTTTTGGTAAGAACTGGGGTCAGTAAGGATGATAAGCTCCCAGGCTCATGGGTGGCCACTCTGTGTACGTGCCAGTGAGCAAGAGGGAAGAGATGTGAAGTGAGAAGCTTTAGACAAAGGCACAGGTCTTAGTTTTGGAGCTCTGCTGTTGTTTGCGTGCGTGTTTAGTTGTGTAAGGGGCGGTGTGAGGTTTTCTGCATGTGCAGAATTTGGGCTGTGCGAGGTACCAGGAAGGTATTTTGTGGTCTGTTGTTGCTGTCGGTGAATTGCTCAGAAATCCTGTGTAGGAGGTAGTGGAGAAGCACAGGGTGTTTATTTAACATGCCGTTTGGGGCTTTTTTCCAGAAAAAAAAAGAGGTCTTGCCCTTCCTTGCTGACTGCCAAGGCTTTTAGCTTTTGGTATTTAGTCTTTTTGAGCAGAATTTTTGTGTGCTTCTCTTGTATAGATGTGGTAAAATTGAAATGCTCCCATTTTATAGGTTATCTCCATAGCCATATGAGCTGGACACTATTGGCGTTTGAGGTTTATTTTAAAGCTGTCTTAAATTCTAGTGCAAAAAATGCTAGGAGAGTCCGTAGCTGTTGACCTGATACATCCGAACTCCAGACCATGGGATTACACCACACTTTAAGCACATCAAATAGGTTTGCCTACACTTGAGTTTCCCAAGTTAATTAATAGCTAATTAAATTGAGTTTAGCTAAATACTTGTGCGTGTTAGTCCTGTATACTCCACCAACAAGATGCAGGGAAACAAAGGCTTGCAAAGCATCCAGACAAGCGTGTGCAAATGTCAGCTAACTCGGATTAATTGGCAATTGGTTACCTTGAGATGGAAACTCAGTGCTTGTCATGATAAATGTAATTAATGGCCTGGTGTTATATGGGGAGGTCAGTCTAGATGGGCTAATGTTCCCTTCTGTCCTTAATATCTAGATAACTATGAAATTTCACATTTCTTCTTCCTTTCTCATTCTTGCCTGTGTACTTGGGGATTCCTGCCTGGCAGAGATGGGAATGCATGCTGTCACCTTCTTTACATTTACAGTAATGTAAACCATCACTTTTTATAAATCTCATTTTTACAGGCCCCGTCCCCTCCCTGGTTTGGGCTGATATCAAAAGATGATGGTTGAGGCGAATCAGTAGAGCATGAACTTCATGGAAGTGTTTCTCTTTCTCTCCCTTCTCAGCTTTCCCCCTCCCCCAGTCCCCACTAATAAAATCCTTGAATACCAAGCCTTTTATTCTGTTGTTGCATCTAGTTATTTTCTTTACTTTTAGCAAACTCATCTATGTCTGATCCTGTTGTCCCTACTGTCAAATGCAGTAATATTAGAGTGAAAGGGCTAAATTGAGTCCGTTCTGTAACTCTTTGGGAGTCAGCTGAACTGCTTGTGTGAAAGGGGTTTGCAGCATTGGCTCCTTTGTGCGAAAGGAATACAATTTTCCCCTCTGTAAAGGCTTTTGCATCATTTGCATTCCAATGGAACCAGCAAATTGGGCCTTTGGTATGGAGCAGACCTTTTTCTTGCAATCAGCGGAAAAGTCGGCCTTTTTCCTACCATCATTTGATAAAATTTCACAAACTCGGTGTTTTGGGAAGCGTGAAGGGAATGTAACTCCCATCATTTCCTAAAATAACCTGGACAGATTTACAAGTGCTTTGTGCTAAGATTCAGCTGAAGTCCGTGAGAAATGTGTACGTAACTACACCACCTCTAAAAAAATCAGATCACTCTCTGCTGCCAAAGGGCTTGCAGGTAGCCTATAATTTAGTCTAGGCTGGCTCCTGTGGCTTCTGTCTTACGCTTACCAGTAGCCTTTTATTTCTGTGCCATCTTGGGTTTGGGGCACCAGTCATACAGGGGTGCAGATCTGAAGATAGTGGAAGTCCTGCCTGCACCATATTGTTCCTCCTCCAGTTAATTATGCAGTGGGAATTACAGAAAAGCTGTTGTCCAAAGCCTCATGTTTACCGTGCGATACCTGGAGGAATCCCCCCCGCCTTTCCCTGGCTGGTAACATTCTTCTGCTGTTGGGAATATAGAGCAAGCTCTAAAAGTAATACTGACAGACTTCAGAATTATGATACACTGGAGCTCTGGCGTAATTCTTTGTTGAAGAAGTTAGAGGCCTAAAATGTTAAGGCTTATTGTTATTCTGAGTTGATAATCTCTGCCTTGCTTTAATAATTTTTCCTCATGCCTGGATAGCCTGCGAGTTGCACAATAATCACTCACACAGCTTTGTAATCAATGCCCAAAGTAATAGGATTCCGCTGGCCAACGGCAATTAATAAATTTGTGTCTTTTTTAAAACACTAGCAAGTCGGGCCTGAAATACGACTGACTGGCTTTCCTCATTTGCATATTTATTGCAGTGGAAAAATTCTTGCCGAATGATTGATGTTGAGCCTGCCTCTTGAATTCCAAACAGCACATTATTATGAAATGAAAAATGCCGGCCATACAGTTGATTAAAGTTGAAGACAGTGGAATCGGTGTTTTTTAAGATTGTGGGAGAATTAAAGGCATATTTTAATAGATGTTGACAAGAAGTGAACTAACAAAAGCAAAGCAAAGGATTTGCTTGAAAAGATTTAATCAAACGTGTTTCTTGGGGGATTAATTGCTGGGGATGACTAGTGCAAGTGGCTGGCTTGTGGATTTGAATGAGAAGTATTGTTCTCAGGCCAGCATATTGAGTGCCATTTTGACCTGTAGTTTAACTCCCGTCCTACAGTCGTTTGAAAGGAGTGAAAATTTCCCCTCTTCATCTGAATGTTGGGATAAATGCGTGTACCTGATAAAGATACTTTTCATTATGTACAGCTATTAAAGAGGTTTGAATCCACTCCTCCTTTTTATTTGCATAATGTGACCAGGGCGCTGGGCACTGCACGCGTTCTGTGCAGTGGTGACATGGGGACTCTCCACGGTGGCAGGGGCAACTCTCCCAATATTTGGCAGCTTAGCTTTTGCTCTGCGTACTGTGGTTCAAACACCAGTGTCGTTCCGGCTTTTCTGTGTGAGCACTTCATACAGCCTGTGGAGGTACATGGAAAATGAAAAGCTCGCACACCAATGATACTCCTGTGATGCCAGATCCTCAGATTTAATTGAGGGGAAAAAGTAGTTCATTTCCAGCTTTGGCGTGGGCTCTTGAATTTCAGCCGTCCCCTGCCTGTGTGGTGTTTCATGCTGGTACATCACAGTCATGATGCTCCTGTTTGTGGTTGCATACAGTGTGTGCACAGGCACTATTCTGTAGGGCAGCACTGCCGCACAAGACCCCATCTCGCCCTGTGAGGTGCCACATACGTGCAGCCGTGGAGTGAAAATCCTGGGAGTTTTGCCCCAGTTTTAAGGATACTGTCCCTGACCGTGATACTCTGAATGTGCTGGGTGGATGCATCGGGGCAAAGTGGGGAGGAGCTTGCCTGGTGGAGCACTTTTGGGAATCCCACTGGTTGGCTCTCAGTGAATACCTCTGAAAGCCTGGCCTTGAGGCACCAGCTTTTTTCCATCGCCTTAAAGTGTCTCTGCGTGAGGCCACTCCCTGCTGCTCTGCACCAGCTGCTGCTCTCCTCAGCTGCTTGGGAAGATGAAATGAGACCCCATTTTTAGAGGTCATGAAAAAGAGCGCAGATATTTTTCTGTGCAGGAAGCTGCCTTGCTCTGGAAATGCTGAACTTAACAGCGATGGACAAGCACAGAAGCCATCATGCCTGCAAGTTCCCAGTGCAGCAGTGCGGGGGAGGCACCGCTGCCTGCTGCTTGCGGAGAGGGCTGGTGAGGGGACTGCATCCTGGGCTCGGTGCCCTGCAGCCAGGAGCCACCCCACGAGGAGGGGGGACGCCAGCAGCACAGCCAGTTTGTCCGTAACCACTGGCATTGACAAAATTGATTTTTTGTGGTTTGAGAGCAGTAGGACAGATTTCATCTCTGGTGGGTCTCCTGACACTTTGATACATGGCAGTGCTATCCCTGAATGGAGCTAAATACTCCAGGGCTACTTTCTGACTGGGTGAAGGGATGTATAAAATGAGAACGTATGAGAGAGTATTAACAGAAAGGCACACTTTGATTTACTGATACTGGCTCCCAGCTTTCTTGGTGGATTGATATGCTGTCTGCTGGATCTGGAACAACTTTTTCACTCCTGTACACAAAATGAAGGGGCTCCCATGGACTCTTAAAAGTGACTCTTACAAGTTAGCGTCTCACCACAGACACTCTGAGTCCCTTTTAAGCTGGAAGTTATATTCCAGCCACGTTTGCTGTGTTCTTGGAGCAGCTGCAGATGGATCCCACTCAGCATCTTTTTTTCTTTCCCAAAGGGCAGCTTTGAAAAGGTTTAATGGAAGGAGGGGTTGCATGTTGTCCTGGAGTTAGTTGGCCTCTCCTCGGCACAGAGTATGGGCTGTTGTTTTGGGGATTTCAGTTGCTCATGCTGAAATGCCGTAAAGAGATCCAGCTTCTTTTGTTTTTAAGGCAGTGCTGAGCCACCTCTCCTCAAAAAGCACGGGCTGGACATGCAGAATTAACTCCTGGAAAAGGAGATAGTTTTGAGATTTTTCTCACTAGTGGTGTGTGGCCCAGTGTTCAAGGTGACGACTGTGACACTGGTGTTGCTATAAGGTAGAATATTTACCCCAGCACATTGCAGTGCAGATTGTAAGGGAGGTGCAGCAAAGCTGCCAGCAGAGAGTGGGAGAGAAGGGGTGGGAGAGGCACAGACTGGCGTTAACTGGGGTGATAGGCTGTGCCTGCAAAGTCAGGCCAGGAAAGTTTTACATACTCAACATACAGCTGCTTTCACAATGCTATGCCTGCAGTCACTGGCCAGGGGCAGCGGGGGGAGGTTCAAGCATCTGTAGTTGGCTGGACACACTAGAGCAACACCCAGAACTGATACTAATGGCAGAGCTGGTGTAGTAGCTCTGGGAATAAACTGTTGGCATCAGGATCATCCCGTTGGTGAATAAGTGATGGGAGGGTAGTCGTAGAGCTTTAACAGCATTGTTTCAGCTGTGGCCGGTTTGTGGTGCTTGTGAAAACCATAGTGTCAATATGTTCCTGGTCCCAAAGGCTTTAGAAACTGAAAATCATTAGGGACTGCCAAGAACCTAATGCAGCTTGTGGCAGTGGGAGGCCCCTGCTGCATGGTCAGGGCTGGCATTGCCTGTGCTCGTACAAGTATTGCTGGCTTTGCTCTGTGAACGGAGCAGGACGTACAAACCTGGTGGTTATCACATGTCAAAGCTGCTAGTTGGTTGCCTTACAGTACTGGTGTGCTTTAAAGCTCCATGTTTGTGACTCTTGTGTGTTTAATTGTCTGTTTCAGACAAGGAGCAGCATTAAAAAAACACGTGGTGTGCAGGGGTAGGAGAGCAGGAGGGTTAGCATCCAGTTTTCCTTCAAAATGACATAGTTTGCATCTATGAAAGTTTCAGTTTATGCTGCCTTCATGCACAAGTGAATTCAGTCTTTTCCTCAAAACAGACGTCGTAAAGGCAGGTGAGGGCATTAGAGGGAAGAGATGATGAAGAGGGAGAGGAGACTGGGAAGAAAACAGTCCCATCTGGAATTAAACAAGAAATGGGTAGGGCAGGGCTGGATGGGAAAAGGGCAGGGGAAGGTGACTCTCGGCTTCTGAAGTTGAGTTTACAGCAGACTTAAAGCGTCCAACAGTAACAATGAGAATGCTGTCCAATAATGCTATTAAATACATAAGAACTGAAAGCACGGAAATTACCCAGCTGTAAGAGGCTCCTGATGAAGCCACTGTCTGGAATAATTAGCCCTCCCACCTGGTTAGACGCACGGTCATTGTCTTCCCTGCCCTCTCCATCCCCTTCACTCCAAGTAAAATTGCTCCCCATCCCCACTTCTGTTGGGGTCCATATCTCATAGCCTGGGGGAGCTTGAGCCTGTCTTTATTCCTTGCCTGCTTGCCGTGGCCCTGATATACCCCAGAAGAGCTGGAGTGCTACTCCAGTTGTAATTGACAGGGTCAAAGCTGCCTGGGGTGCATTAGCACGGCTGCTGGAGGATAGGCAGCAGGTAGAAAATAAACAGTTTCGGAAGCTCTGGGGACATTTAGCTGTGTTGCAGGCAGTGGGAAAGATTTTGCTGTTGTAAGCTGTGCGCTTAGGCTAGGGTGGGGGCACCTTCCTTTTGCAAGTGACGCTTTAGCTGCAGACACATCCAACAAATGCGTTTTTAAGGGATTTTGTCTGTTTGTCTCTTGGAATTGTTTTGATGCGAACACACGACTGTTGTACAAGTACAGCAAACCTAATCCGTTAATAGGTTTATATAGAAGAGTTGTCAGAATGTATCTATAATGAACCGCGGGCTGGGGGAGAATGAGTCCAAGAGCTGATCTGCAACAAAAATCTTAAAGCATCTTCTTCTTGACATTCCTGTTACTGAGGTCAGGCCGTAATTTATCTGAAGATGGTGACAACTAGCAATATCACAGTGGTAACATGCGGGAGATTGAGACCTCTGAATGTCTGGGCTGATTTCTGCTTGCACTGGCTCTGTCAGCTTGATGAAGATTTGCTGTTCACTCTACCCATGATCTCTGTGTCCTCAAAAAAAAGAAAAAAAGCCGCAAAGCAGGTGGTGAAAAGTAACTCAAAGAAAGAAACGGGCTTGGGAGTTAAGCAAAACAGCCCCACTGACTTCACATCCATGGTGGAACTGGCAAAGGAGGTACCAGGGGAAGCTCTGGGGAACTTCCCAACGCAGTGCTCCTCCTGCCCTCTGGACAAATCCACATGCTGTGTCAGCCAGGGTTACCGCTGCCTGCAAGGATGCTTGGTGTGGGTATGTAGGGAGGGAAGCCAAGCCTGCATGAACTTATCCTGCAAGAAAACAGATCCTGAAGTGGTGTGCTACGTTCCTCCAAGCGGTGGATTTTTTCCCCTTTCTGTAGTGCCTTTTTGTAAAAGTAGAATGCAATACACCAGTGTGAGGTAAATATAAATTAATCTGTGTAGAGTTCAGTTTAGGTTTTTTGATAGAAGCGTACTAAGTGTTTTACCTGTAAGAGCTGACCCTGTGATTGATGTGTAGCAATGTACAAAGGGAGAGTTTGTGTAGGCCTAGACAAACACTTGTTTTATATCAGAGCGTTCTGCAGGGAGGCTTGTTGGTTGCCACAAAAGAACTATTTTTAAAGAACAGATGCTGCAACAGTGTGCCGTTAACCCTTCCCACAGTCAGCTGCAACTGCGTGTCCTTGGAGCACATAAGATTGTTGGAACAGAGATCGTTTTCTCTGCATCTACATAGATACAGGACAATTGTCAGCTATGAAAGCCTTTGGATACACAGCATCAGATCTACATTCAGGATTTGTGTCTGCAAATTCCCTGGAAAACAACTACTCATCCCCTTAAAACTAGCCTTCACACCATGTATTGATCATTTTGTACACCTCTCTACTCTACTCTTTTCACTTTCTTTCTAAGGATCTCTGGGCCTGCAGTTCTGCTTCTCTGATCAGAATCCTCTCATTAAACTTGCCAGGTCATTGTTTAAGTTTCCCCCATAGATCAGATCTTGCTACATTTAATTTTACTTACAATCTAATTTCTTATACCTCCTGCGTGGTGAGCACAGCAGCATAGAAACCAGCAGTAGTCACAGTCCTGCAGGAGTTTGGTTTTTCTCTTGCCCTCCCTCCTTCTGCTCCCTGTAACATGCATGTTAGGAAGAAAAGTCAAAGGTCAGGTTTAGATGGGATGTACATATATACGTTTTCGTTTTCCCTTGTATTGCTTCATATTATTTAGCTGAAGCTGGCCTCTGCTGCAGAACCTAACACAGGAGAGAAGTGAGTCAGTAAAAAAGGTTGTTGTCATATGTGTGTGTCATCAGACAATTCTGCATACAGTACTTGCTTCTTCATTATGTTAATCCTTCAGGCTCTGCAGTCTGAGTGTTTGTTGATGAAACATTAGATCAGTATACTCCCCATGTGCAGCCAGGCAGATGTTTAGAAGGCACTCCTGCCTCCCTTCCTCCCTTTTTAGGAAAGAAGCGTTCTTCCCAGCGTGGTGGTGTTTGACATTAACACTTATAAATCAGTTTGAAGATAAACTTGCATCTCTAACTGATGAGAGAAAAACAGTTAATGGGACATGCAGTAGCTGTGGAAGAAATTCAGATTCAAGATGAGAAACTAAGCACTGCAAAGCTGTGTCTTCACCAGAAGCAGGGATCGGTGGGAAATGGTCATTTGTGTCTCTTGTTCTGCAGGTTGTAAAGCCCTGGAGGCATTGCTGAAAGTATTAGTGGAACTTCAGGATGAGCTACTCTATCAATACCCAGGCACAAGGCATCTGGTAGATGGAAAGCAGTCAAAAACTGAGAGGTAAATACAAAATAAGACAAGACCCTTCTGAATCCTTTAGTCTACAACTCTCCAACAAACTGGACAATGCACAGCCCTCCTGACCATATTCACTCTCTGCTGTTCTCTCAGTTGCTGCCGTATTTGGGTGACAGACACTCTGGACAAATGACCATTTGAATTCTTTCTGCCAGTGTGGGAAGTCTGTTTTGTAATCTTTCTGGTGACAGGGGAGGGGCTAAACCATGGGTCTTTTGCCATAAAAACCACCATGGTGTGGAAAAAGCATGGGTGGTACTGGAGGGGCCATTAAGAATTCACACGTGTTGCCTTAGAGAGGTATAGGGTGTTTAGTCTGCATTTTTTTGTTCTAGTGATGATGAAATCCCTAGCAGTAGTGATGAAGAGCAAGCGGATAAGGCTCAGGAGAAGAGGAGGAGCCTCCCCAAACGAAAACTGAAGATGGAGGACTACCCAGAATTCATAGCCAAGCGCTATGCTGACTTCAGGACGTATCGGAACAACATCTTGCAGAAGTGGCATGAAAAGACAAAGCTGGCATCTGGCAAGTTGGGAAAGGCAAGTCTTTGTTTATGTGTGCTGGCATGCTTATTATTTAGCAGAAATTTGTGGAAAAGTTGATTTGACCATTTCATATCACAGATGTTCCAAGTTAAGCTGAGAGTTAGAGCAGTAAGAATGAAATACACGGGTACACACTTTTTCCCAACCTTAAAATGAGTTTGAAAAGAAGCTCAGGCCTCATATTTCAAAGGCGTAAGCTGTTCTCTTTTCTTTTGAGCAGATGGGTAGGAAAAAATCTTCAGAGGCATATGGTTTCCCAAGTTCTGGGAAAAACTCTTGGGTAGTATTGGTGTTGTCCCGACCAGACATCTCATCGTAGCCAGTCTCCAGCAGCAGGAAAGCTCTGTGAGGATAGTGCTACTGCTGATCAACGAGCTGTCTGTGTTTCATAACAGAACTAGGGACTCCTGTGGCTCTCCTCCTCCATGAAGTGTACACTTTAATACAATGGGTAATCGTTTCACCCAAAGATCCAGGGTCTCCTGATATCTGTGAGTTAGTATTAATCATTGAGAAGTTCATCTGAACCAGAACAGCAAAGGCATTTTATTAAGCCAGGCATCAGGTTGCCTCAGGTTGGGAAGGGAGGGAGAGGGAGAAATAAATAAAAAACCCTAGCAAAAATCCTTGCAACAAAACCCAAACCCCCTCCTCTTGGAATGCTGTCTGCTTATCCACTGACATGGAAAGATAGAGGAACATTGCTGCCTTGAGGAAAAGCTTTCTGCATTATCTGACACTAGTTAATGTTGTTGCAGGGTTTCGGTGCCTTTGAGCATTCAATCTTGACTCAGATTGATCATATTATGATGGACAAAGAGAGATTACTACGGCGGACACAGACCAAGCGTTCAGTGTATACAGTGCTGGGAAAGCAGGAACAGGAATCTCATCCAGTCCCTGAATCTTTGCCTGAAAATTCGGTAAGAGTATTTTGTTTATATAGCTCATCATCTGGAAGCAGCAAAACTCTCTGCAAAACAATTAGCTTAAGCCTTTAGCAGGTAACATTCTTGTTTGTGAGAGATTTATGAAGGAGATATCTGAGTGTTGATTCCTGTAATGTAATGGCTAAGGAAAAGATGTAGACATTTCAATTCCAGTTTTATGGTGTTTGCATTATCTCCTGTGCCAGTTCTTGACAGGGGAAAACAAGGTTTGGTCTGTGATTATGCCCATCCTGTGCTGTAGGAAATGATGCTCATGAAATGTGCTTTTTGAGGCAGCGGCTGCAAAACTTTGGTTTTATTCTGGAGTTTAAAACCTTTAACCCAGAAAGTCACTTCTAAAATCATACTGCATATAACCTACAGAATATGTTAGTGGTAAGTCTGTTATTAATTTAGTATTTAAGAATGAATAAATACTCAATTCTGAGAGATCATGTAGAATTACTGCACTTGCAAGATATATTTTTGCCATTACATTAAAAATATCTGTAGTATTTTGCCAGAAAGACTTTGCACAGTCCTATTTATTTCCCAGTAAAGGCATCATAAATCTATTTTGGCACTGGCAGCGTTTCTGCCTTGCTTTTAAATGTATTCCTAGTCCTTAAAAGCTTGTTATGTTGGGAGTTTTTCTCCATTCCTTCATATCTTCAAGTGTGTGTACAAGCCGCTGCACGTGATGTCGTCAGAGTTAGGGACAGAAATATGCACATATGAGCTTTCAGTGTTTCCTTTGTGCTTCTAGGAAGTCCTCCCCCAGTCAGATTCCAACAGGCACCTGAAGGACATAGATGAGGAGATATTTGATGATGATGACTTTTATCACCAGGTAGGTGATGGTAAATCTTTGTTGGAATTATGGCTTCAGTTGATTTTTAACACTTACAGAGCTAATCCAGTCGGTTCTGTGCTCTAAATTTCTCTGACCAGTGAAACTCAGTTATCTGTTTTAACGTCCGAAATCTCTGTAGAGACATCAGAGGACTTTGCTCTCAACTTTCGATACAGGGCTTTGTGAGGTGAGACTTGCATTGTGGATGTCAACTTACTGCCATTACTGGCACTGCTGTACTTGAGTGAGTCAGGGCTGCAGGATAAGGTCTATGCCTGTTGCTCCCGCTGGTGGACATTGCTACACAAGAGAAAAGTTACTGAATTCTCTAAAGGTGACTCTTCTTTGTGGGTAGAGTCTCATTATGAAAAACAATTCTAGTAGATCCTCGAAAGCACCTAAGTTGCTCTCATCTCAACCTAAATCATCTCATCTACCTACTGAATAAAAAAGCTGCAGGGCTTCTCTAGCACTTTTCTTGGAGTTGTGCCAGCTTGGATTTAGGCCAGTTATTCTTTTTATTTGCAAAATTCTTAGAAACAAGGAATCTGCACCCAGTGCATGGACGCTGCAGCTCAGGGAAACCTTGTGTTTGTAATTTATTTAATAAATGACGATGCCAGCTTTATGAAATACTGAACTTGCCATGTATTGAGGAGTATGATTCACTGTTAAGTCCATCCCCGATGCACGAAAAACTAGTTTTGCTCTGATGATCCACAGAGAGCTTTAACTTCAGGACTAAACAAATATCATTATATTATTAGAAAGGCAGAAATTTCTGATCTGAATAGTTATTAGAGTGGCCAGTAAAATGTTAGGGCAGTGGAAGAGAGCTGTTGCCGTGTGACTGTGCTCTGATAACTGATTTAACCAGAAGCATTTGAATACTTTCAAAATTTGGGGTTTCATGTACAGAGCCAGGACTAAAGATCAATAAAAAGATGTATTAAATTGGTAATTCTTATCTGTGTTTTACGGATAGGAAGTACAGAGAACTTTAATACTGCCTTTTATTTTTCCACTCCAGGAAGGTTTTCAACACACTTCCAACCGTACTGCTGTAGATGTCCAAGGGAATTTTTGCAGTAGACCTCACATAGTGCAGAATGAGGACAATTTGAATATTTAATGTTTGTGAGAGATCTACTCAGGGCAGCCTGCCTCAGAGCCAGGAATGGCTTCCGAGCTAGCTCCTCCCCAGGTTGTGTATTTATTGTAAGAGCATCTCTGCTAGTATTGCTGTGAATTGAGCAGCATCTCTTGGACAGGTGAAGGTATCAGATTCAGCTGGGTAGGCTTATAAATGGAAATCAAAGAGTGCTTGTCTTCTTGGCAGCACTGGTTAAAGGGGCCAAATCTGTAACGCAGTGAGATAATACTGAGGTGGAATTTAGGTCCAAGTGGACCAGGAGCCCAGCTTTAGGGGCCAAGTGAACTCTTAAGAACACAGAACAAATTAAGTTAGTATAACAAAATAGTGAAGCAGTCAAGGAAAAATAGCTGTGATTGACAGTTCATGGACCTGTGCAGCGAAAGTGCTCATTGCCCCTGAAAAGTTCTGTTTTAAAAAGAAAAATAGCAATAGATGAATGGCCCGTCTTTCCTTCTAATAACTTTAACTTTGGTAAATCGTGATTTCAGAAATATGACTAGTCACAGCTTAGCTTTTCCCCTCACTGGTTAATTGGGGTGCTGGGGTTAATCTAAATTAAAACTTAAACTAATAGAGGTCATTGAGGGAAGAGAATCACCTGAGTAAAACAAATGGGTCTGCCAGGCACAACTGTATCTTGGCCATTTCCCAAGAGGGAAGCGGCAGCAAATTGGAGTTGTTTCAGCATTCGGTAGAGGTGAAGGATGGGTGACACCGGTTTAATGTACGGCACCTCCGGAAACATTCCAGATTGCATTCCTTGCTGTACCAACTGCTGCCTCCCGCGCACAGTGAATAGGAGCAGGACCAGCCAACAACATCTGGCAGCACAGCAAGGAATGGGTGCAACTTTCGAAACCCCATAGACTCTAAATATGGTGCTTAGCCTGGTGGAGGCTTTAATCACTTACCACTCCTTGGCAGCAGGCTACGACAGCTTATCCTAGCCTCGTACATCACACACAGACATCTGCTGAGCCGCGAGGCAGCTACACNTTTATCCTTCTCTCCCTCCCTCCTTTCCACCCTTCTCCTCTCCTCCTGTCCCCAATATGCTTCTTGGGAGAGATGATCTGTAAAGATTACTGCTTCATTGTGTGCAAGTAATTGTGGGGATGCCAGCCCCTTGCCAGACACCGCGCAGCACCTGTTCTGCTGACCTGGTTAATGTCTTCTGTTGAGTGGGATTTGGCAGAGATTGGAGCTGAAGCCAATTCAGTGATAAGGCTAAAGAAAATGGCTGTATGTTTTCTGTCACCTCCCCAATTAAATTGGTTTCATAAAGTGCTTTCCTTTATTTGTCATGGTGGTAAGCTGAAGCTGAACATTGCATTCAGAGAGGGTAGAGTGCATTACAATAGAGTGCTGACAATACAGTGAATGTGTTTTCTTTCACATGGGTCATAACTGTGCAGCGCTTTTGTGTGCGTGTGTGATTGTGTGTGTGGATGTACATATATAAATAAAATGTAGGAAGGGAAGTGGTCTTCAGCAGTAATCTGCAGGAACACCTCTGGTTGTTGGAGCTAAGGTTTCTCAGAAACGCTGACCTCTGTGCATAATACTTACTGCAAAGTATATGCGTGCATTTCAGTGGGCGCTTTTTTCTTTGTATTTAAATTTAGATCCAGACCTTTTTTAGTATCACTTTCATTTTTCTAAATAACGTTTTATCATCATTAGTTTATTTTGATTACTACCTAAGATTTATAAAAGGTAAAAAATCAGATAAAGAAGGATGTTGGAAACCAACTTCCCGTATATTTCAGTGTGAAATTAAGCAAGTAAAAACAAATGAGATCTGATGAACTTGCACGAGTTAATGATAACAGAGTAAGTAGCTATACTGCTTTGTTAGAGATTACAATACAAAACTCTTTAATGAATCTGTTTTTCCTGTGGAAAAACAATTTTCTTGTCCAGGTCTTGGTGTTCAATGGAATTCACCATGTGGGGCTGATGGAATTTTACAGCAATTCAGGATTTAACTCTGTTCTGTCTCTTCATCCCACTTTGCCTTCTCTCATATTCTTCACTTGTTTTATAAGCAGTTATAATTTTTATTGTGATGGCCCATGTTGAATGGTAATGTAAAGCTGAGCTGAATAATGCAAGTGAAGTATTTTTATTTGGGTTGCACTGGGTGTGAATAGTTAAACTGTTTCAGAAAGATCCTCATTACTGACAGCAGTGAGACGCTAGACCTCATTTCCTTTTCTTTTAAACTCTCCTTCATACATGGTTTTAAGGGACGAAAAAGGCTTTTTATTTTTAGAAGTCATATTTATGTAGAATTCATTACAGCTGATACTGGAGCATTAAGACTTAAAATTCCAGCCTGCTACCAGAGAGCTGCTGGTCTGACATGCTACAGTGGAGATTTTATTATTAGGTTGAAATACTCCTCTAGTAAAGGAGAGAGTGGAAATTGGTTTATTTCCAACAGGAATTAGGTTAGTGTTCATATGCTAAGCGTTCCACTGGTAGCGGCTCTTCCCAGAACAAATGTTCATCATTGATGGCAGCAGGTATGCCTAAGGAGAATTAGGAATATACATAATCCCTTTTTTCCTCTGCTCTCCTGCTTCCTCCTCCCCTTGATTCTGGTTGTGTTGCATGTCACCACTTTTTATAATAACCCACAACCATAGGTTTTGTCTGTGATCACCACAACTTCAGAAGCTGAGTAGGACCAAAGTATCCAAGCAGCGATGGCAGCAGTTTGCCAGGCAGGAGTGCCGAGAGGTGGAGAGGACTGTCATCCCTCAGCTATTGCATTATGTTGAAATGAACTGTTAATCTCTGGGATTTACTCCCAAGGTGAGCGTGCTTGCATAGTGAGGGAGAGACTTGCTCCCTGCCTCATCTGTACCCCAATTACTTAGGAAAGGAGTTGATCCTGTAGAAAACGTCTAATTGTAGGACTTGTTATCTTTATTTTTGTCCCTTGTGGAGTGGCACTGTATGTCCCTGCCCACTCTGCACAGAATATATGGTTTCTGCAAGTGAGCAAAAGATCTCACTCACTTCCTTTTCCCTAGCATAGTGTTCAGCATGCCTGCGTTAATCCGAGTAACCACAAAATTAACTTCCAAGTCTGAATCTCTTCTTAAGATACTTGTAGCTCAGTTTGCTTCTCTTTTGGGTTGTACCTGTGTCTAAATCAGATTGTATGGCTTTTTAGAAAACTTCATCTGGTGGGGTAGATTTCTCCTCCTGTCCCAAGCAAGAGTTGGCCTAAAGCAGTTCTCGGGCACATACTGTGGTTTTCTCTCCCAGGTATTTGATAATGCCATAAACAAGTAATTACTAATCCAGTGAACTATTAAAAGTCGATAATGGTGAAGAATAGAGAGAAGACTGTCTTTCTGACAAGCTGGTTTACCTTAATTAAACTGGTGAGTGATTAATATGGACAGCTGATCTTGTGGCTTTAATTAGACGCATTTAGAGTTTTGTGTGAATAAGAGATGTCTCGAACCATCCCACAGGTTAATGGCAATACAATACTCTTATCACAGGCATGTATCTTTCAAATGGCTGGGTAGATGGTTAATAACACGTTTTAAAGCTTGATTTGAAACATCTCTTAGCGGGTTATTAGAAAATACGCAAGTCAATGCCTATTTTATACAAAACTGAATTTTAATAAAATGTTTTTTAAAAAGAGACTGTCCGGTGATTTCATCTTGCAGTTCAGGTTTTTACATAATAAATAGATTGCAGAAAATTAAACTTTTTTAAAGTGTTCCAAGGGGATTTAAAAATAATACTTGAGCTGCAGTCTGAATTTTCTCTGGTGTTGGTAGAAATCCAAATGGTGTTATGGTACTACTGTGTGGGAGCTTGAAGGAGGCAAAGAAACAGCTTGTTTCTGCATCCGAGCGGAATGCAGTGTAAAATGTAGAAACAACCTTGTCATAATGTATGTTGTTTCAAATAATTGTATGGTGTGTAAATACGAAAAAGAAAAAAAAATCATGTGATTTACTGTGTCTCTCCAAAGACTAAAGGAGAAAAAAAGTTAAATTAGAAAGTACTGAAACTACATTGATAAAATGCAGCTTTGTCAACTTCTGTTCAGTGGTGGAGTGACGTTGCATTTTCAGCAGGAAAGAGGAAAAGCATTTGGCGTTTTTAGTCTTACTTCTTTACTTGGATTTGACAAGTTGTACTTAGCTTCTATCTTTCTGTTTCCTGCAGTGATTTTGTTAAAAAATAACTGCTTTGTAAACTGTTAAAAGATAACTTAACAATAACACATTTTTTCAATGTGACATGTCATGTTGTGGCTCTGTGAGGCAGGATGAAGGTAATTTGCCTGAGCTTTTGAAAGGATTCTGCGTTAAAAGATAGCAGAGCGCTATTCGTAGACCTTCACACTACAAAAATTGTTTGTTTACTGTCTTTGGTAACGAAGACACCTTTAGCTAGAAAAGTCCACGTAAGCAATTTGCAACTATTTTAGAGTTCCTCACTAATAAACTGGGTATTTTTTTAGCCGAGGAGTGACAGAGTGTTGTAGTACTGGCAAACAGCTGCTGGTAAACCTGAAGTCTTGGTTTTTCACATTTTTCCAGTTGTTTCAGAAAGGGTGGATAGGCAAATCTGTCTCTGTTTCTGTTGTTTTCAGCAAATGACTAAGATGGCAGAAGCAGTACGAGGTTCTGCTTTTCCATTTTTCTGCACAGTCGTTTTAAAATGAACATTGTTGGCCCCTTTTTTGACATTATTATTGGTGCAGGGAGCCCAATAGGGCTGTTTTGACTTCCTCGTAGAGCAGCCAGCACAACGGCCGGGCTGAGACTGCGTCTCACCTCTTCGCATACCTGACTCGGTGAAATCAAAGGCAGCAGTGCCACCTGCAAGACAGAGCAGGTGCCTTTCATGCATTGTAGCAGAAATGACCCATGCCTTTACTGGCTTTTCTGAAGATTTCAATAACATCAGAGAAAAAGTGTTTCTTTTGTTCCAATTATATTTCTAAGCTTTGTAAACTAAACTGTTTCCTGTGATATACTACAGATCAACTTTTGCAAGGCATTAATTTGAGTTAGTCTGTGAGGGCTAGGAAAAGTGAGCCTTTTGTCATGAGGCTTATTTCAGCTGTACTTAGCTCTTTGTCTCAACTGGAAATTCTTAGGGGTCTGCAAATCAGAAAGGTCAGCAACTGTAGTATTAGAAACACTGATAGATAGTGCATGAAAATGAGACCTAACCTCTAAAATGAAAATTGACCTCTAAAATGAGAAATGAATCTCTATTACCCTTGAACAACACCCTGATGGCATTTCTAAATCCCTCTAATTTTGTACAATGTACTTTGTGTGCTTCTCTTTAACCAGTGTAGAGACGGAGCCCTTTTACGGTGAATTCTTTAGAAAGCACACATCATTGACTCCAGTGTAAATTTTAACAATGGCTTTGGTGTCAGCAAAGGTAGATGAATTCTAACCGCTTTTGAAGCTCTTGCCTTTAGACATGTTCTGCAGGAACGCTGCCTTGCTCTTTGTTACTGGTTGCAGATTTTAAGCCCTCTCACGTGCTCAGGATACAGGAGGGAGAATCAGTTCCCATCTGCTGCTGGCCCTTCGTGAACATGGCTTGTGGGCCTTGGCAAACCATGCGACCTCTGCGTGCTTTTCTTTCCTCGTGGGGTAGGTAATCCCTGGTTTTGACTAGGGAGTCTGATGGGATTGGTTTTAGTAGCGAAGCTTTGTTGAGTTCAGAAAACACACGTGTGCAGGAGCACTCATGGCAAGCATCACCGCTTTGTTGCAAAGGCAAAAAAAACTGACGTTCCAACTTTCTTCTGCTTGCTATTGCCCATTGTCCACTTTGCACGTAGTTTGTCCTCCTGGTTCCAGTTTTTGGTAGGAGCAGCTTGGACTTGGTAGCTGAGCTGCAGACTGTTGGACATGGTTGCACTTCGTTGCAGGTAGGCAGTTGTGTTTGCTTATGTGGGAGACTGAGCTGAGGTTTTTGAAGTTCGGGGAAGATGTGAAGAGGTGAAGGAGGGAGAGCAAAACCGGATATGTTTCAAATCAAAACCTTTTGATGCTGAAATTGCCTGACTCAAACTCTGTCTTCACACATCAGGGCTTAATGCTGATAGTGATTTACTTACACTTCCTAGTTAATAATTAGACATTGGGAGACACCATATATCACTCTTAATGGAATATATGGGGTCTGATGAGAGTTTTCTGTTTTGACTAATAAATTTTAACCAGAATCACCAAGCTTAATGAAATATTACAGCTTCGGAAGTGTTTTAAGTCTTGCGCTGTGAAAACAGTGTTGCTTTATTCAGTAAATGAATTTATCATTCATTCTGTATCCTGAGCCCTAGCTGGCTCTGGAGCATGGGCTGAATGCAAGACTCTGAACTAGAAAGCGGAAAAACTAATCAAATCCTTAAAGACCAAAGGCAGCGAGGCAGGTCTAGACTGACTTTTTCAGTGGTAGCCTCTGGCTACATCCACTTTTATTTCGGTAACCATTGTTAGCATGATTTATAACTTTAGCTTTAAGACGTACACTATTTAGATGTAATAAGATGCTTCGCAGCTTTTATTTCTATTTCCTAATTTCCCTCTTGTCCCTGCTCTTTATTCACTTCTTCCTTGTCTTTGTCTCCTTCTCCTCTCCCAGGACTGTCCCCAGTCCTGCAGTTGACGCTGCAGTGAAAGAACATTTCACTGTCTGCCCCAAGGTCAACAAAACTGTCTCTGCCGCGACGAATGGCTCATCAGCTGGTGGCCTAGTTAGTGCAGAGACAACTGTGTGCAGGGTTTAGTCTCCTACTGCTGCCCAAAGCTTTTCCCTGCTAATTCTGGTGAGAGGATCCTCTGTACACAGAGGAGGGGACGTGCCCCCCAGCAACTAATGGGATCCCCTCAGTCGCCCTGCTAAGCAGCACACACTTCAGCCCCTCGCCCTTTGCAGCCGTCACGGGAAACGCAACGCTGCCTTGCCAAAAGGAGAGTGGTCCTGTCCAAAAAGATCTTGCCCACTTCCCAGTACAGCGTTAGGAGCCTGCCCCAAAAATGCATCTCGTTCTAACCAGTGTGGACACGGTCATAAGATCTCGGTGGCACCCCTTAGTCTACCAGTCTGTGGATTTGATGGGCCACCAAGAAGAGCAAGTCCTGCTGGAAATGTCTTGCTGCTTGGCTCTCTGAGAGCGTAGGACGCCCGTGCCGTACAGTGCTCTGGTGCCTTAGCCTCTGCCATTACTACTCAGCAGTTTTTTCTGTGCATCGTGCCAAGGAAGCAAGATAAGAGGAGACAGTAAACACACCTTATTGCCAGTACAGGAAGAAACCACTAAAACCTTGCTGCACCGTTTCTTGCTGCTGTTAAAAGCCTCCCTCCCACCTTGCTTTTGACAGAATATTGACTAGAAACCAAGATCCCATTTCTGCTTAGCCTTAAGGGCAGCTGTTTACAGAGTGGCGGTGTTACATAGGTTTACTGTGTCGTATGTCTGTGTAACACTGGATTTGGATCTTGTATTTAGCTGCCAGAAGTGACTGTGATGAAGTGGGAGAGATAAACTGATAGATTGTGTGCCAGAAAGATGTTGGGAATCAATCAGATAAACAGGGCAGAGAAGTAGCTTGCTGTTTCCTAGTGATAATAAACCAGTGGCCTCATTTCTTAGAATTTTTAAATGTAATTGCTGCAGTAACAATCTCCAAAAATAAGCAAATAGGGAAAAAAAGTCATGGCAGGTTTTTAATTATGCTTGAATCACTCTTGTATTTGTAATATGTATGCCTTGTAGGAGAGGAAAGATGTGGACAGGTATAAATATTATCTCTGTTGCTTGAGTGTCTCTTATTTGAAAATAAAAAGGGTCATAAAATGATACCCATCTACCTTTATGCCATTTTTCTTTTGTGGGGTGCACGCCTTTTCCCTCCCTCCCTCCCTCCCCTAGTGTACTTAAGTGATCAGAAACTATGGGGGTCAGCAAGTTTCTCACGTAGCACAGTCCCCGGGACAGCTTTTGGTGTCAGCTGCGCTCGGCGGGGCAGCATCGGTGCCAGGAAGCTGTCTGAGGGCAGGCTGAGCTGAGCACAGTGGTAGCCAAGAGCTAAGCTGTGCTCAGAAATGCCATCGTCTCACTTGAGATGGTATGGGGGGATGCGGAGCTTATTTCTTGTCTTCTTGCCTTGTCTGTGCGTGCTGTCATGGGCCAGGTGAAGACGATAGCCAGGACCATGGCTGCTTCCCAAGCCCTGCTTTCCATGACTCTTACTGCACCTCGACTGGCCATTGCAGTCCAGCTCTCCTACTTGAGCATAGTATAGTATAGGGTGGAGGAAAAGCGTCTTTCATCCTTTCTTCTCTAGCATCTTTGTGGAATTGCCTGGATTCCCTGTTTTCCAGGTGGGTCTGTTTGGGGTCCTTTCTGAGCAGAGGCAGTAACTTCACTAGTCAGTGAAATGTCAGCAGCCTGCGCCCCTCAGTTTTGGAGGGTTTATTTCTGTTCTTTGTGTTAATATGTTGGCTAATACCCAAGGCACAGCATGTACAATTTACAGTGAGTGGTGATAAACATATAGCACTGGTCAAGTATCCAAAAAAGGCTGTTCACAATATTCTTTGGCTGCAGGAAGCAAAAAGGACAAGACCCAGCCCTCAGGACACGAAAAGAAATAGAAAAGCCTGCTTGAGCATTCCTGCTCTAGCTATAAAAATTATTTTGCTGTGCTGTTCCTTAGAGCAAGCGTTACTGCCCAGCAATGCTTGACTTCTGTTTGGTGAAGTGTTTCAGTCCCCCCCTGCCCTCCCCACTTGAAGTGTGGGGCGAGACCTGTGGGGCAGAGGTCTTCCTGCAGATCTGCCTGCACTACATCTCTTGCCCATGGGAGTTGTGTACACAACAGCCTGGGAAGGTTCAGGCCTCTGTAACCCTTCTAAAGCCCAAGGAGCAGTACCAGCCTTGGAAATACAAGCCGAGTTCTTCATTCCACCACTCTGGGTGAGAAGCGACCGTCTCACGTCAGGCTCAGGTGCTCCCTGAGGAGCAGGAACCCCTGCCTGCACATTCTGAGCAGCGTCCCCCTGAGCTTGTCATCTCTTTGCCCTCTGTGGGATCATACCCTTTGCTCTGGGCTCCTGGGACCAGCAGTTACCAAACGGCTGGCCCATCAGACGATGCCACAAGGGGCTCTGCAGTGCTCCCAGCGATTCCAGTCCTTTGCCATTGCTTAGGCCTGAGATCATTAGTTTGCTTTGCCCACATGGGTCGTCTTGTGCCTGTACCACGGTGCTGCTAAATTGTGCCCCTCTGGCTCTGCATAGCCTTTTAGATTCTGTTCAGATGAATGACATGATGCTACATGTCACCTAAATAAACCATGATGTGTTGAAGGGAAGACTATACTACTCCTAGATCCATCTGAAATTATATACAAAAACTCTTTGTAGTGGCCTTCAGTGTTATGCTCCAATCACATATTCTGTGGGGAACCTTTTTGGAAGAGTGCGATGGTGTACAGTTGCTTAAACTTTTAGCATAGGGTTTTGGTTCTTGGCTTGGGGTTTTCAAGGGAGTTTCAAGAAATGAGGCATACAGGTTCCCTTGGGAAATTGGCAGCTAATTTCTTAAGTCTTCTGAGAACCCTGTGAGCCTGTTTGTATTAACATGTTTTTACTGTGCTTTTAAATGGGATTGTTGTCTGTTTTCTAGCTCCTTCGAGAACTCATAGAACGTAAAACCACTTCATTGGACCCCAATGACCAGGTAGCAATGGGCAGGTAAGTAGGAGGTTGTCCGTAACATCACTAGCTTCACCCCAGCACTGCATTTCCATCCAAAAGTGTAAAACTACTTGTGGGCTTCCAGTCCATTTCCTTGTGGAGGGCAAAATTTTGAATGACTCTGGAGGAAGCATCTGGGTGTAAGAAACTGCATAACAAATTATTAAAACAGTATGATGTTCATCAAGAAGCCATCCTCTGCAATATACTGCTTAGTTACGGATCATGCTGGCTGACTGTGAACGTGCCAGCTTTTGAGCTGTGCCCTGGTTTGTCTGTGATCCCCTGAAGATACTTCCCAGTTGTAAAAGGCTTGTTCCAGACTTCGGCTATTCTCGGTGTGTCACGCAGCACAAAGGGAATCCGTAGAGGGGTGTCTTAACTGACCCTAGCGAGGGACAACCAGTCAAAGTGGCTGCCCTCTGCTGAAATTTGGCCTTTTCTCACTATGAGCTCTGATTTGTCATTGTATTACAGGAACAAACATTCTGTCGTGAGATCAGTTAAAGCAATTCCTGTGTACGCGCTCTCCCTACTGTAAGAAAAGATACTATACAATTAAAACAATATCAAGGAATGTTTCCTGCATGCAGAAGTAAAATATAATTCCATGCAGGGAGGCTTTTATTTCTCTGTTTGATTCTGTAGTTAGTAAAGAATCTTCCAAATACCACGTAATGAACAGTGTACATTTAAATAGCCATGGGCTATAATTTAGAAAAGTGTAAAAGCAGAGGAAGGCTGAAAACGCTGGAGTAGGGCTCTCCACTGAAAAAGTACTGTGGGGTATGTGTATGGAAGGGGGAGAGAATACATTAGGAGATTTTGTGCTGGTGAAATAACTTTTATCCTTGTAAAATATTACCCAAATTTTAGTGCAATGTGTCAAATTTATTTTGTGTATGTCTGGAATATTATGGAAAGCTATTCACTATAATTTAACATGATATAGACAAAATTACATTTAGGTGGTGATTACATTGTACATTTATCTGACTTTACAATAAAATAGATTACAGTAATTAAGATTATATTAAGATTGCAGTAATTGGATTTTGCTAGATTTTTTTTCCTGATGTTGAGTTTTCATTGTATAAATCAGGTAAGATGATGCTCGTTTTCGTAAAAAAAAAATAATAAATTTATAACTAGTAGAAGTTTTCCCCTGCTGAAAACTTCTTTGATGTGATGAAGTTCTGTTTGAGGAGTTGAGCTCCCCCTTCTAAATGCAGTCAGGGATCAGACAGCACTTTCTGAATGTTTTCACTGATTTTCTTTCTTTTGTAGTTTTGTGTAGTAACAATTGGAGCATTATATAGGACTTCTTGCTAGATTTGCCAGGTTTAAGTCAGAGATGGTGGGGAGAAATACTTGCTTATAATTTTCAATATACTTTGCAAAACTGAGGGAGGAAATAAATGCAGAGCATCTACTGCATCATGGTAATTCTGTTCATGAAGTTAGCATAACCTATCTCACTTGAAGAATCAATTTAGGATGTAGCAGACCATCTATTCTGTTATGGGCTTTCTATATGCAAAACAGGAGTCATTCTAGTAATCAAGGCTGAAACAAAAAAGCAGTATCTGTAAAGACATTTTTTACAGATTTTAGCATTTATATTTTGTAAAGATTTTATTTTTAATTCTGAAGATTCTTAAAAATACTCGTTAACCAAGAAAGTCTGAGAAATGAAGCCAAGCTTGTGGCCTCCATGGGTTTCCCTGCAAGTAGAATATTGTCACTGAATAGCAATTGTCTGGTCTGCGTGTCCCATTGTGGCTGGAGGCAGGAGAAATGCTTATTGTTTAAATGCCATGTCTGTGGAGTGAAGCAGTACCATGGGCACTTGAAGTTTCGTACTTGGTTTCCTGAGGTTCTGATCTCCTTCCCTTGTGTAAATGCAGTAAGGGCTGGGAAGGGCCTCAGACTCCAGGATACTTTATATGCATTTTCCTTGTGGCCCTGAAAGTTGTGTAACTGTCATTTTGCATTCCTCAGGCAATGGCTGGCCATCCAGAAGTTACGAAGCAAAATAAAGAAGAAAGTGGACAGAAAAGCCAGTAAAGGAAGGAGAATCCGGTGGGTGACAGCTTCTGCAAGCAAACAGAAGTTCTGATTTTGCCAAATTAAAGTCTGGCTGCGCTGGGTTGGCTCTGGGGTGCATTGGTAGGCTTATTCATGCCTTTTAGGGCGAGATGTCTTGCTCTGGGGCATCCACTGGAGAATCTTAATGTTCTTTGAGCCCAGAACAAGGGCTTGGTTGGATGCGGCCTGTGAGCGTTGCCCAGATCAATCTTGGCAAGAGTGTCTGTTGGTCTCAGAAAACACTGAGGAGAGGTGTTCAGATGTCCCTAAGTGCTTTGGGGCCATAATGTCTAGTGCAAGCCTATAAAGACCTCTTGTGCAATATATATTTACCTGGCTAAATAGCAGCTCTAGGGGAAGATGTACAGAAATGCCTCAGTGAGGTAGATGTCTGTTTCCTACTGACTGTCAGTTGGAATTTGGTGTCTAATCTCTCTTTATTTTTGGAAGTCCCGCTGCAGCTTTCTTCAGCTTCAAAGCATTTCACATCCTGAATCCTGAATCACTAATTTGGGTTGATCCCTCCTGTTGTGTTTCCAGTGGAAGAACCTTCCACGCGGTAGGGTGGAAAGGGAAGCAGACTGGAGAGGATAGGGTGTTTTTTTCCCCCTTTGCAGAGCAGATATATTATTCTCCCTGAGTTTAGCATGACTGCGTGATTTGTAGTGGAGGAGGTGTTTGTGGCAGGGAGGCATGCTGAAAAGCTGCACCGCTTCCTGAAAAATCCGCAACATTAACCATCCTTTGTGAGTAAACTATAAATCGTGAGTTTAGATGGCATCTGATAGAAAGTCAGTGGAGTCAGTCTGGGTCAGGCCTGGCATAGCAATTTTTAAGATAGATGTCATAAGATAATTTATTAAAAGAGGGAAGAGCTACTTTGTTGGCCTGAAAAGCCTATAATTATTGACTATCAATATTCTTTTCTGTCAGCATCACACATAATTGGATATATTCATGATTCAGTCAAAACTACTGACAACATCACACAACTGAGTCAGACTCGTAAACCTCCAGGAATAATGGGGAAGTCTCTCATTGTGTGCAATCTGTGCGCTTCAGCATTCCTGAGAGATCAGCTATCTCGGCAAGTCAATTGCCTCTTAGATCTTAGGTGCCTTTTTTTTCTTCTCTAAATAAAAGTTGCACTGACCCTGCAGGGAAATATCAATAAAAGAAAAAAGTGTCATTGTCTGTGTTTAGGATTAACATGCACTTAAGCTCCAGCATCTTTTCAGAATAGTCCGGTAGAGCCCAAATGGGTATTTTTAAATTGGTTCTTCCACTGAGAGGCTCAGTGTCACCCCAAGCAGATCACTTATCCTCTGTTCTTCTTTTTCCTTCTCTAAAACTGGGGCAGCAGTGCTTAGATTTGTTTTCGTGAAGGACTTTGACATCCTGGAGAGCAAAGTATCATATACTAAGTTTCATCTGTCTCCATAATTCTTCCTTTTTAGCAATCCTTTAGCAAACCTTCGATATTACAGCATGTTTGGATGAAATGTGCTAGTTTATTGTAGGGTCTGAGGATCTTCAAGTGCTTTCACAAGCAGTTGATCTTGCACATGACGTGAGCACCTGTCCCCTTCATAGCCAGAGAAACTGGGGCACTAATAGGGGAAGTGAGGTCATCCAAAAACTCCGCAGTCGAGTTTAAGAAACCTGGTGCCTGAAACTGCTGTCCCTCGCTAGGACATACCTTTTCTTGAGGGAGATGTGGAGGAGTGGATGTGTGCACACCTGTTTTTCATGTCAGTGATCTCTGGTCCTGTGCTGCTGCGACATGGGATGTCTGTCAATGAAATTAAATATTTTATATCTACTAGACTGGGATTTTTGAAGTCCTGATTTAAAAAATGTGACAGTAATTAGTTCTGGACAAACAACTCTTGTCAGAGAATTTATCAGAATTGCTAAGTCCCTGTGCCACTGCGCAGACCGTCTCCGTGTGAGCTTTGATCTGTATGAATCCATCAGTTGTTAATGTCTCGTAAGCGAACTATTTCATAGTGCAGCCTATTGACCTGACGTTTGCTTCAGTACTAGCCTGTCTGTTCCCTGACTCCATCATTACGGCGTTAGACCAGGGCAGTTGCTTCCATTCCAAGTGACAAAGACTTGATTGTGCAGAGAAGCCCTTGTGTAAGGGTGAGTGTGTGCTGTGCCTGAAAAGCCATTCTGAAATAGTCTTGTGAGCTAAAAATCCCCTCAAGGGAATGTTCCTGCATAAGCAAACAAAAGGGAGTGCAGAGGTGACAGAGTGGAAAGGTGATTCTGGGCAAATGCTTGTGAATCCTTTTGCCTGCTATTTGTCAAGCTCTAAAAATAGCAGCAGCTTGGATAAAACATTTCAGACTTGGGTAGGCAGCATGGGAGTGTACACCAAAAGCCATTGGTTTGGAATCCCCTGTACTTAGACACTAGGGTTTAAAGCCACCTTTTCATTCAGAGTTTTTCAGTACTCTGTTAAATTTTATATGTCAGGTCCTTGACTATAAGTCATGGAAAGCTACTGCAAGTTCCTGGCCCAGTGCGGGAAGTGGGAAGGGCATGCCATATCCAGAGGTGCAGTACAGCTTGCAGAAATATTTTGGTGGATCAGAAGCTGAGACAGATGCAGCACTGCATCACCTTGGAGATGCTCCATCTCTTCTTTGCACAGGTCTTTTTCCTGTCTCCTTCTTTGCTTGTTTTCATGTGCTCCATTTGTAAGTTATTCAGGGTAAGGCTTTCCAACTGCGGGTATGGCTAGCAGAGTAGGGTTTTGATCTCCTTTAGGGCCCTAGATACCACAGAGCAAGGAAAAAGTGATAGCAGATGGATGCTTGAGAAGGTCTTATGCTCTGGCGCTTCTGCTGCCTGCAGTGGGCTCTTTGGGCACAAATTCCAGAAGGTGATTAAGACACCAGCTGAACAGAAGGCTGAAAACGAGTTCTTATTTCGCTGTCTCTGACTTTGCAGGGTTGTCTGTCTGGGAGTCTGATTAGTTACTCGCACACAATTAATGGATGCTGTGTGTCCTCTTTCTAGCTGGGATAAAAAAGGGTTTGCTTGCTATTCAGTTCATTGTATCATCTGATTATTCTTCTGTCCATGTTATAAGAAAAGAGGAGGAGGGAAGGGGGGAGGAATTGCCAGCTACGAGTGGTGACTCATTAGATATTAGCTACCAGGAAAGCCAGTACTTTGCATTTTGGTGACTGGTAACCAGTTTCTATTTAAGCAGCAACATTTCCTTTTCATTAATAGTTACTAATGTGCTGCCTGCTTATTTCCTGCACTATTCAGGTATCATGTCCATAGCAAGCTGGTGAGCTTCATGGCACCTATTGACCACTGTACAATGAATGATGATGCCAGGTGAGTAATAGATTAATTACGTTTCTCAAATGGCTTCATGACAGCATGATATTGACCTGTTCTTCAGTCTGTCGCCCCCTCCATTTCTTCTTATCAGTTAACCATTTATCACTGGCATCATAGCCTGGGTGTCTTGGTCGCATCTGTCCAGGCAGTCTGGCTGAGCTTTCATTCTGTAATTACTGTGACACCAAACAAGAAACTTTCGTAAATTTTGGTATCTACTTTAGGTTCCTGCTTTAAAACTGCTCTGATTTTGAGATCTTCTAGTTTTATGCAACTATTTTGGAAATAGACAACTGAGTTATCTGGTGTCTTCAGGTATAATCGAAACTTAGAAAGAACTTGTCTTTTAACAGAAATGGCAACTGTTTTAAATTCTGTTTAATATGCATTTTCTTAGATCAGTTAATAACTGGAGTAGTTCAGTCAAGATTCACTCGAGTGAACTAAATGTTGCTTGTGTTTATGTCTATTTAAAGAATGAAGAATTTTATTGGAAGACTATAATGTTTTAATGTGCTAATTAGTAAATAAAGTATCAATGGAGTTTTGTGCATAGCTACTAGATAGTTTTTCTACATATATGCCCGTATTTCTTAATTACTACATTTTTAAACTAAATCTCAAAATGCTGAGCTTTTTGTGAGAAGGAGGTGGAATAATTTTTCCAGTGAATGGATGTAGAAGGCTTGAGAAACAACTTTCCCCTGGGTTGTGGAACATGTTTGTGCTTTGTGAGAGAGAGATGTCATTTGTCTGTTTGCGAAATGGAAACCAAATACCTGCTGTTCTTAGACTGTTGCCTTTTGGGATATTGGACAGACTTCTGGATGAGAGCTCTCCAGTAAGCTGGCACTAAGGCATTTTGTGTCCACAATAAGACCTGTGCTGTTTCGTCCTGCATCTTTCTCATAGTTTCTTTATTCTTTCTTTTTTTTGTTTTTTTTTTTTTTTTTCAAGTGAGAAAACTGCTTTGATTTCTGAACATTGTCTAGATCCTCTTGCCACAAAAAATAAATGTCTTGGATGTGTAGGGTGAAAGCTATGCCTCCAGCCGTATCAGGTGATCAGTTCTGCCACCCCCTTACCTGGATCATAGGAAGAGAGGCACACAAGCGGCTTGGGCACTGTGAGATTAGACATACGCACTTTTATTTATTTGGCAAATAGATCAAGTGCATTTCTGTTTCTGATATGCAGGGCCTGAGCTAGAAGCTCTCTGTGCATCCCAGCTGCCAAGGACCTCCTTCCCTGTATGGAACTGGTGTCTTTGCTGTTTTGGATAGCCCCAAATCAAACATGGGGCAGGATAGACAAACACGTACCATCCTGTAGAAATGGTTCTGGAATGTGCTGCTTGTTCCCCACATCTTTTTGTCTGAGGGTAATTAGCAGGTGGCATATGTGTGTTTAGGAAAAACCAGCTCATAACCGTTTTCATTAATAATACGCATGACTCTAGCATTTCTCTGTCTTAGTATTATGTCCAGTTGGCTGGTTACTACTTATGCTTTGAGAATTTCAAATTAGGTTAGGGTGCCTGTAATTTTTTGCATATAATACGTATTGCGCTGTCCTGCAGGTTAGGCAGGTGTGCAGACTCCTGCTCTGTCTGCAGAATGAAGGCAAGCTCAGCTGGCACAGAGGGGGTGTGAAGGGGAGGAAGCTAAAATAAAAATAGTGAGACTGATGCTAATAATCTAGGAGTTACACTATGTTTGCTGTCCCCAGAGGTGACATCGCCTCCTCCTTTGCAGTCCACCACACTCACTTGTGTTCCAAAAGTTGCATAGCAAATGCATTCTGTAAGCCAGAATCCTCCAGCAAGTCAATGCAAACGTGAAGTGCATCGAAACAGCTGGGACACTGGAGTCGTTCTGCACAATAGCCTTCTTGGGCCTCAGCTACATTTCATTTGGCTGCCATCTTCATAACCCTTATTCCCCTCGCTTCTCGGGAGGCACCTTGAGTCCACCCCAAACTGCACGGGGTCTGGCTGACCCTCAGAAGCTATTACAGCTAATAGGATGCTATCTACGTTATGCTGTGTCGACACAGTTATCATTGTGGTGGGGACAGAGTGTTTGACATTTGGTTTACTGACAATGTCTCCTGGGGGTTTTCTCCACATTGAGCAGGTTATTACATCGCTTGCATGTTTTACTGATTCTTTGGTGGCAGCAGTGTGGCAGCAGCTGCTGCTGCTTATTGTCTGACTGCGGGAACTTATTTCTTACATTAAGTTTATTAGTCACTTTGGAGGCCCGCCATACTCTCTGTTAATGGCATTTTAGTCACTTATCTCCTGATGTTGGTTTAGCCGTCTAGGGTGAGACTGGCGATTGATGCGTTCGCACACCAGCAAGTGTGCCTGAGGGTCATATCATGTGAATGTATCCCAGAATGTATCCCATTCTGCCAAGATCAGGCTTTCAAGCAAACCCCGGGCATGGATGGGGCAATGCCGGAACCAGGCTGGGTAGATTCTCTTCCTAGTTCTGCTGGTGGCTTTGTGGATGACCTTGAAGAGGTCACTCAGTGTTTCTGTGACTGATTCCCCTTCTGTGCAAGGAGGTCTGCTGCTGAGAAGAGCCTGTAAAAACCAGAGGTTTAGTAATAGTGGTATTATTATTTCCTTTTTTAACATACATAGGAAAGCTTTAGTTTTAGACGAGGCAGATGATACACAAATAGAAGCCAAAGCTTTCCTCACTGTTTGCCAGAATACCTGCTGGTTACCTGTAACACAAAGAATATGCCTTCCATTTGTCTATTGCAGGCATTGCAGTCTTCCTTAAGCAGTTTCTCTGCAGCTTCTTCCCCACAGGATGTGCTTTGGCATTGTTTAGTCCTAATGTTGAGCTTAAATTTCCCTCTGCTGTAATTTAGGCCCGTTATTTCTTGTCCTGTTCAGTGTGGGCTTTAAGAACAGATTCTTACTGCCTCTTTGCAGCAGCCCTTCCACATTTAGGTGGGCATTCTTGCTTTGCACACTGAAAACCTGCGTGTTATTTAGCTTAGCTTCCTTCCTTTCCTCCCTAGTTTGCACCATTTGTGTTTGCATCCAGACATAAAACATATTTAAAATATCGGAGTGGCCAGCATCTAAAATTAGACCTCTATAGGTGTTTTGGTTCAGCTCTCCCAAAATGAAGATATCTGCTACTATCAGTCATTTTTTTGAAAATCATAGCTGCTCTCGAGGGGTCACTTCACATCCCTGTTTAAAATGCCCCTGCACTTGCCAGGGGCCATAATACCTCTCTAGCAGCGCACAGCCATACTGGACAAGGCAAGAAGAATTCAACATCTGCCTTAAACTGCAGGTGAATTAAAAAGAAAAGACCAGGCCTGTACGCATGAGAGGCAAGCGGTAATGATAACAGCTTTCCTTTGTGACAGAAGAAGGTAATTTTATTGTTTGCAAGTGTGAATTACTAGATTG
Source organism: Ibidorhyncha struthersii (assembly GCA_013398815.1). Taxonomy (NCBI): domain Eukaryota; kingdom Metazoa; phylum Chordata; class Aves; order Charadriiformes; family Charadriidae; genus Ibidorhyncha; species Ibidorhyncha struthersii. The sequence continues at coordinate 164,182 of VZSZ01004791.1, read as the reverse complement.
AAAATGCAAGTATACACTTCACAGTGATGTGATCATGCTCTGAGCCATTTTTTTTTCCCGGTCAGGCACTTAAAAGGCGTGACCCCAAAATAAATACACATCTGAACAACGAGGTGCTCTGCATTGTAGTGTGAGAAATTATAAAGTGTCAGTGAGCTGTATATAGAAAAGGGTTGTAGAAACAGAGCTGGCAGAACATTCCCTCTAAGTTCTACCAGTGGCTACAGTGGCAGGCAGATGCCTGGAGAATGCCAGTAAAGAACCGCGGACGTGCAGATGTGGACGGGCAGAAGGCTGGGGGTATGGCATAGAGTCCGGGGGGTGCAAGTGGTGATGGAGTTCTGGTTCTTCCTGGGCTCTGCCAAGTCCTCACTCCCCGTGATGAACTGTACAGACACTTTGGGACTGGGGCAAAAGCAGAGGGGAATTGTCTATGCCTGTTTCCTTACTTTGCTTGCTATAAGCGCTCTTGAAGGCATGAGTCTGTGTAGCACTGTAACAGCTTGCTGTTTTCTGTATATTTTAATACCAAATGCAGCCTAGGAATGCATTTGGGGCCTGAGTCTCTTGTACATTTAAGCCATTTTACGCTACTCTGGCTGTGCAGAGAGACCTTAAAATAGTGCAGGGAACTTTTAGCACTCACCTGAAGGTCCCTGTGTCGTGTTGTCATGGCTGTGGGATGCCCAGGACTTCTGGAGATCTGGCACGTCAAGTTTGTCACTTGCCACTGCCACTGGCTGGGGAAACAAAGAGCAAATACATATGAGGAGAAACAGCCTGAGCGTTGCACAGGGAAGGGGATGAACAGTCACTCCAGAATTGTTTTACAGCCTGAATTTGAGAGAAGAAACGTACAAGTATAATAACTGCCTTTGTCAACATCACTGCCACTTTCTTTCTTATTCTTGCTGCTGGTTGGAATAATAGCATTCGTGCAGGCAATTAATCTTCCACTTGCCGGTTTTTCATGCACCCTACGCATGGGCATGGCTGTTTAACCTTGTGCTCACATATATTATGTTGTAATGTGTGGGACACTGGTGGCCTCAAGCCCTCCTCTATTTTAACCCCTCTTTGGTAGTATTTTAAAACATATACTGGAAAGTGATTTTTATGGTTATCTTGGGGTATATGTTTATAGACTTAAATACATTTATAGTACTCTTGGGCCAAGGTTTTTCTAATCGGTCCGAGGTCATTGCTATGTAAATGGGCCCACCCTAAGACAAGGAATGTGAAGGCAAAAGCTTGAATGTAACTACACTGTAGTGGTTGTCCAGAGGAGAGTGTAGCTGTCTCAGGTGGGAATTACCCCGGAGTAGAACAGGGTTGATCTCTCTCTCTGGTTGTGAACCACCTGGGTTTGAGGGTGGCATCATGTGGGTGTCACTTCTTGGACTTCCCTTGAAATGTTCTTCTCCCATCTTCATGACCTAGCGTACTTCGCTGATCCCATTGCTCCAGCATCTAGCGTAGTGTAATCTTCTTTTTAATCATCCTTCAGTACCGCCATGTATAACAGAGCTGGGAAGATGCCAGTCGTCTTTTCTGTTTTACACTTTGAGAAGTTGGGCATGGAGAAATGAGATCACTTAACTCCAAAGGCATTTGGGTCCAGGAATCCATGAGTCAAGAGCCTCAGTGACTTGCCAAAGGCAACACGGCAGGTCTGGGCTAGAGCTGTAGTTGTATCCAGGTCTTCTGTGCGGTCACCTTCAGCTGGCCTAGCTCTGAAGAGCCTCGTGGTTTTAGGAGGTCAGACATCTGTGCAGTCGCAGAAAGCTCCTGTGCTAGGTCGATGTATTTCTTTATGGGCAAACTGAGGCTAGAAATTCCCACTGAAGGCCTACAGGTCCATAGACAAGTGAGCATATTTTCAGTACGTGCTGAGTTGCCGGATCTGCAGGAGTGGATCCTGTAAACAGCCTCGTTGTGGCAAGGTCAGGTAAAGTCTGTGCTCCTGGGAAGAGCTGTGTGTGGATTTTGGTTTTGTTATATCTCTCTGTCAGCTTTGATACATAGATCTTCAGATCTCTGCACTGTATGTGTGTGTGTGGAACATAGACTAAACACAGACACTTTAGAAAAAGGTATAATATCAAATTACTGCTAAGTTTGATGAACATCATTATTTCACCTCTGGAGGATGATAACTTGCAGGAGAAACGTTCTTTAAGGACACGGATGTTTGGTCCAAACACCTTTATCTCCCAAGACGACTCAGGATATTCTGACAGGTAAAACAAGATTGTGCAAATATGCAACAGTGATCTAATCAGCTGGAACAACAGCAATATTTTAACTGGCGCTACCTTTTAACAGCATCATTAAGGGCTCTCATTACTCTTTTATTAGAGGCTCACTCTATTTCTTATCAGATTACAGAATGAACATAACTCATGGCACTGATTTGATCTCTTGTTAAAGAGGATTACAGCTTTGCATTAACTTGGATTGACACGGTTTATAATTTGCTGTTGATACACATGCTGGCGGTGTCACATGTTTGACCCCCTCCCCACAGCACTGCTGAGGAAAAGGACACACATACATCATCATTAAAGATGGCACCCAGTGCAGAAATGGGAGGCAAAAGGAGGCTTTTCTGCAGTAAAGTCAGGCAGGACAAAAGAGACGTGTTCTCAAGTGCAAGCTGAAATTCAAACCGGGGATTTATAACTGGGTGAAGGTGGGGGAGAATATATCGGCTTTTAGATAGGTTGCTTTTTACCTCAGCAGATGGTTCTTCATTACAGAGGAGGACTTCGCATCCGTTACGAGCCAAATTAAAGGGAAGATGATGGCCATAATGTGACTGTGTCAAACCACGCAGTTCCACCCACAACGTGAGGCACAGAATGTTCTCCGTGAGTTGGGGAAATTTCCCCTGCTCTTCTCAGACCTCTCAACATTGCTCCAGTTAGTGAACTGGTCCCTGCCTTCGGGCAGTATCGATCATACACCACCAGCTGGTGCTGTTAGTTTACCCAGATAACCCGTTTGCTTGTGGTGGAAGTTACCTTACTGTCATGTCCGTGGTTAGTAGGAGCGTGGCCAACTGGGGCTTCAAGCTCGGGCTGCGTGTCTGTGTTGTGGCTGCCTTCTTCCAGCTCCCATGTACTGATCATGCATTGTAGGGCTGCTCGTGGCACGTTGCCTCTACATTTTTATTTTTTTAATCATATGGTCAAGTTCCAGCACAGCGTGCTGTAGCATAGATGCCTGTACATACACATATATGTACACATACAGTCTCGCCACACCCATGGTGGTACGTTTTGTGTTTGACCTTGGAAGTGCAGACTCGGAAGGCAGCAGAACTGAGCTCGGGGCAGGAATCACTGTCTGAAATCCCATGGCCAAGTGCAAGAAATTAAGCCTGTGACTCCACAGTCTCGTTGGCCTCAGGTCATGCTTGGAAGAGCATCCAGCCCACTCTTGTGCTTGCACGAGCAGACCAGTCCTGCTGAGAAGCTGAATTAAGACACAGATTATCCAGCTGCCAGTGAGGTTTGGATTAGAGCATCTCACTTGGATTCAGCCAGGATGTTGTGTATTTTCCCAATCAGCATCCTCACTCTTGGACTTACTGCAGTTGCTTTGTCACAGTGTGTCTTGCTGGAGGCAGAGGGGGTACGTAGTAGGAAATCCTGGTATTAAAAGATTAATTTACTTATATGACAAGAGTTTAATATTATAAAAAAAAAAAATAAAAAAAGTTGGTGAGATACCAGCCCTTAACTTAGCTCACTTTGTACTTCGGGTATTAAAACACCATGAGACTAGATTAATGGAGGAATTTGGGCTCTGCGATTGTCAATCCGGTACATTCACCACGACAGAAGTCCCTGAAAGGAGGCAAAGCCCTTCTTTCTGGAACAACTGAACCAGCAGCTTCTGTGCTGCATGGCACAAACCTCAGGTGACCGTGTCCGTGTCAGAAAAATTACTCTAAGTTTGCGTAGACACAGCCTGCAAGAAAGGTTGTCCTGCTTTGTATTGGCTTTGTTTTGGGAAACAAAGAGCAGCGCTAACATGGAGGACAATCTCTCAGGGTGTGCAGTGCTCTGACATTTTAGAGAAAACTGGTGTTTCTGGCATGAGGCTGTGGACGGGAGCGCAAGCTGCCCAGCTGGGCTCTGTGACTTCTGGAAGAGCCCACTGGTATGGCAGGGACTCTCTCGGATCCCTTGGGGGAGATGTAGGGACTCTCCCAGCCTGCTGCACACCCTGAGCTGGCTTATTCAGGACCTGGGTGCTCAATGGGGGGGAAACCTGAGCTGTAGTGGGAACCAAGAAAAATGCATGTGTTGTCCTGTGAAACTAAACCTGCTTGGCTTCAATGCTGGTCCCGAGGCACAGTGGCTTTGGTATCATTCTGCCCTTTGTGTATCGTTTTGTTTGGTTTTATCCCCCTAACCTTTGACTTAGCCTTAGAAGTCAGCTCATGTAGATGCAGTTAAGTACCCCATATCGCTTTTAACTGTAGTTGTTAGAAGGTTGGTATTTGAACAAGGAGTTTTTGTATGTTTTGAAGGTGGCAGCAGTGAAGTGGTGTACGTGACCCCGGTTAGTGCCAATGGGCTGAAATCATCGTGTCCCAACATTTGATGTTTGACATCCCTAGTAAGAAGGCAGACGCCTCTGTTATGGAAATTTCCTTTTTAAAGGGAAAAAAAATAACCTGTTAAGAGCTGCAAGATGATTTGTCGTCCTTCCTTTGTGAGACAATTTGTCTTCTCCTGCATCAAATCTGTTATAAAACAGGCAAGCTGTGAAAGAGGGAAATCATCCTAGGAATATGGGATGTTAAGGTACACAAAGAATGGTCCCCTCCGTGCGCCTGTGTGCACGTCCGCGCAGGGCACTTCACGTGCAGCATTACAGTGGCTGCTCTGCTCAAATACCCATCTAAAAACAGAGACGGAGAAGGCAACACTTTATGAATTTCATGGGGAAATTAAAGCTGCCGGAAAGCATGCCAGTGGAGCAAGCTGAAGGTTTCAGAACCTCCCCGTGTTTTGCTACTTCTTCAGGCTCTTGTCCACATCTTTTATGCTTTGTGCTGTCAAAGCTCATATGAAAATGTGAATGCTATTGGGACCAAAATCAGGATGAGAGAGGTGCCATCTCTGCTCCCATTAATGCTCTCCAGAGCTCAAGGCTGGTGAATGGGCAGATGGCTGTGTGCTGGCATAAGGTGCAAATGTTCAGAATTGGTGACGGAGGTGGCAGGTCTGAACCCCGGGTCAAGTTAAGGCTGGGGAACAGTCCCTTGAGCAGCAGCCCTTCTGTCCCTCTGCTGCCCTCCCGCACCCACTCCATCCTCAGATCCAGCCTCACAAAATGTGCAAAGTCCCTTTGTTTAGGGCAAGAACCAGCTTTCTGAAATATTTATAAATCTCGTGCCTGGTCTCATGAGACAAACCAGAGGTCACATGTCACCTTTCATAATTTAAAGCCGTGGGGCTGAAACCATTTGCACAGACTTGAAGGACCCAATCCTGACCTGCCTGAGTGAGAGGGAATTGCGGCAGACCTTTCTGAATCTCCTTCAAGCGCCGGGCACGGTGATGGGAGCCGTCTGGCTGTGTAATTTATAGCCGGAGTTGTGCGCTCCGGTTTTGGGCCGTGATGGGGAAGCGAGTGAGAGAGTGCCATCTCGTGGGGCTGCCTTCCCGGCCAGCGCCACGCTGCCCACACCGCACTGCACCGCACTGCACCGCACCGCAGCACACGCCGGACACCCAGCAGCGCTCTGCTCTGTGTTTCAGGCCCCTCGCTTTAAAAGTCGTGGGTGTGTTAATTCTGCTTTGATGATTGCTGCTGCTCATTTTGCTCTGCGTCATGGACCATAGCGTGCATGGGTTTGTCGCTGCAGAAATACCAGAGTGAGGAATGCATGTTGGAAGGTGTGCGAACAGAGAGCCAAATCCCACACCCCACGTACGTTACATTTAGGGTAATGCCTTTAACTAGAAACTGAGAAATAAGGGGCTCCAGCTTGCTTTCTTTTCCTGGGTACCTGCTCTGCTTGCTGGGCACCTAGTAATCTGAGTTTCGTGCTGGTGGACAAAAGATTCCTTAGGATAGAGACAGAAAAGTTTTCCAAGAAAATGATACACCATCTGTTCCACAGCCAGCTTCGGTTTTCATCAGGAGGTGTGTGTTTTTCATCCTCCCTTTCTTCATGGGTGTTCACGCTCTGTCTTTCCCCAGTTTTTGTGAATTAAAAATTCATTGCTCCCAGTGGAGGATGTCAGTAGGAATGGGGTAGTACTGCTTGGGGCATATTCTAAATTATCGTGTTTTTTTTTTTTTTTTGCCTGGAAGAAGAGAAGAAGTAAAAGGTAGAGAAATTCATTGGAGGGTATTTTTATAAAAACAGCACAGCAGTGACACATGCAGTATTGCTGTATTAATAGCACTCTGAAAAAAAAAACCACCAAAAACTGAATTTCCCCCCTTAATATTGTTCTTCTAGTAATTTACAGAATTGTACTGAAAAAAAAAGAAGTAACATGATTATAATTAAACAAAAGAAATAGTACAGCAATAGCTGCTCTCCCCTCCCATGGGGGAGACATGGGATGTATTTGTTTTCCCCTTTGTATATTTGGTGCTACTGCAGATGGGCGAAGTAGATTCCTGGGGAACTGTTAGGATTCTTATGATTTATATTTTGATGATTCGTGTATTTATCAAATGTGCTATTGCTATTAATATTCACCCAGGGCACTCCTGCCCTCTCTGTGTGTGTTCCCTTGCTCTCTACTGGAAGGATTTTGCCTATAAAATGTGTGTAGTAGCGATACCTGCGATTTGGAGGGTGGTAAAGTCCACTGATCAATTAGCACACAAAGCTCACTGTGTCAAGTAGCTGTTCCTTTTACTTATTTATTTAAACACTTCTGTTGGTGCGGAATCACCAGTTTGTATGGTGGGGAGCTGGTCAGCGTTTCTGCACTGCCGTGGAGCGGGGACTGCACCCGGGGCTCGGGGCCTTGGCACCTCTTCTGCGCGCAGCCGGATCCTTTGTCTGCAAAGTGTGCGTCGCAGCACCGTGGTGGGGGCTCCCTGCGGCCGGCAGCCGTGCTGTGACCGTGCCAAGGCTGCGCAAGTGTTAAGCCGCGGATGGGAAGATGGTCGAGCTGCTGCCTTGGGGTTTGTGCGGGGAATGCCCTCCCCGGGCCCACGGCAGTGAGTGGTGCGGGAGCATCCCTTCCTTGCTCTTCCCACCACACCAGCGTAGCCACAACTGAGTCGCACATTGCACCAAAAAAAAGGATTCTTCTAACTGTGCAGGGGCACAGAGAGCAGAATAAAATGCCTCCTTCACGTATACCTTTTGTCTCAGACTGCTGGTGCGTTGAAAGAAAGGGCTGTGCAAACTTTCTAGGTGCCCATGGAGCGGACGCTGGGGCCGGGAAGGGGTGAGTGCCTGGGCACAGCGCTCCCGGTGCATCGAGCACCTGTGCCGTCCTCTGCCTTTGGAGTCAGCTCAGAAGAAATGCATAAATAATTAAGCCAAGGTACTTACACACACATGTTTTATGGCAAATGGCTGTGTGGTTCATGATCATTTTTTCCAGAAACAGGTTTTATGATAATATAGTAAAAATATTAAATTAGAAAATGCCTCACTAAGGGTGATAAAACCTTACTACAGTGGAAATAGGTAATTATCCCCTCTACAGCCTAAATGACAGTTTAAAAGAAATAAAAATGTTAGTGCTCATTACTTGCTTTTGTAGGTTGCAATAAAGGGTAAGTTAAATTTTAATTCAAGGAAGACCCCTGTATCGACCTGCTTCTTCCACACTCTCTACCTGAGGTGTAAGTACTGTTAATTACTCGCACAGGTTATTCCTCCACACATGGCTGGGACCGGTACCTCTTTGTGCTAAAGTCACCTTCCCTTCCTCTGGAGGTAGTGGACTTGCAGTGGGGTGGGTTGTTTCAACTCAGCGGCTCAAGTCTGACGTTTAATATATGTGGGTGGAGGAGAGAAATTTTATATTTTTTAACCAAAATCCAAGTTCATTATGCGTAGCCTTAAGGGGGCTGAAAGTATTAAAATCCACACTTACCCTGGTGAATTGAAACAGAGACAAGGTTAAACCTGGAGGATTGATGAGTTTTACTCTCTGCATGGTTAAATCCTGCTGAGGGGAGATGCTGTAGAAGAAAGGTAGCCTAGATGATGAGAAGAGGAAAAACAAACGTTGAGTTATTTATTTTTTTTTTAGCAGGGTAAAGTATTTGTTCTGTTTCGGCAGTGGTGGGGTTACCTGATTTCCCTCCGTCTGTCACTCTCTGCCAGGGTGTCTGCCCATGCTGTGTTATTATCCAAACAGCTCCACTTGACATTTTCCTTCAGCAGAGGTTGCCAGCGTCGTGCCTGGCAGGATGGGGGCTGTGGGCGCCTGCGGCTGCGGGTACAACCCCTCTTCACGCCCTTGAAACCTGGGGCGCGAACATCAGGGTCTTGTTAGTACTGGCAACATTTCTCTGCTGGTGAAAACAAATTCTTGCTTGGAGTCTCCCTGGGCCCTGCTTGCTTGAAAAATGACTGTTTATTTAAAATCTGTAGGATTGGAGCAAATTCAGCGTTGATCCCTGAACTCTTGTACCCATCAGAAGACTATCAAAAAACAAAAATGAAGACAAAATCCTGAGGAGACTGGTTCACCAGTGGGAAAGGCCAAGGCAGGCTGCAAAGAAACGTTGCGTTTGACTTTTGCCTACTCACTGGGAAAACACAGAAACTCTTGCTGACTTTGGCTGGTTTCCGTGGGGTTCTCCAGAATGTTCACATTCTGTTTGAACTTCCTTAAGTTACTGGGGACTGTAAAAAAAAATAAATGAATGAATGTGTAAGAAGAGAAAGGCACACATAGGGAAACTGCAGACGGGAGCCGCTCTGTGCGACGGAAGGGCTGTCTGGGAGCAAGTCCCCTTTGAATTTTGCAAAATGCCTTTGAGGCACGGGCTGCTTGCCAGACATACAGCCGGAAGGTTTGAAGCCTTTTACCTGTGAGTGAGGCTCATGGACAAAACAAAAGCAGTTTCTATTGCTCGCTGGCACCAGGGTGTGGAAGAGGAGCAGGAGAAGATGTGCGTGCAGCTCGCTGCTGGCGTGTGCCGTGGTCCAGCTGGTCGGGGTCTGCCAGGGAATGGATTCCTGCCCCTGGCAGCACTCACGCAGGCTCCAAAGTAGGATTTCTTCAGCCCAGTCTTTCGTGTTGCCCAAGTGACTCAGCAGCTGGAGGAGAGTGTGGTTTTATAGCCAGGACAAAGGACGTCCCCACACAGGGCAGCTAACGTCAGTGGAGGGCAGCGGAGCCATCTGCAGTGGGAGCAGTGGATCCTCCCCAGCAACAGCCGTGTCTGCAGAGCCGGGACTAAGAGCTGAAACGGTGTTTAGGTTGACTATACAAAATCTGTGGGAGAGCCCACAGAGCGCTGGAAATGTGTAGAGACTGTGTTGTTCCTTAGCAAAGCACAAAGGGGTGGGGGTGAGTCTGTGTGAGCGCTGTGTGTTATTTAACAGCTGAGAATCAAACTTGTCCGGTCAGTGCCTGTGCCCAGCACGTGCGTTAAAGCAAACAAACTGCAGGAGCTGCACAGACGAGAGGCTTCACGCCCTGCGCGGGGGCAACGGCAGCATCCCTATGGTGGAAGGGAAAATGGAAACGCTCCTGAGGAGCGGAGCCGCCAGCCCCTGCTGGCTGCTGGGAGGGTTCTGCTTTGCAGCCATGCTTTGCTCTGAGCGGAGGGGCTGGAGTCCGTCGCCATCAGCTGCCTGAGGCCTTGGGTGGCTCCCGCTGCTGCACCTGCAGGCTGGAAACCTGCAAAGCGGGTGCGTTTGGTGTTGTCATTTATCTTCCTTAGATTGTTTTCCTTGGTGCAGTTAAGCCGCCATATTTAAAACGAGGCATATACCAGGGAGAGGGGAGAAAGAATGAAATCGGTGGTGTTTCATTGGAAGCACCCAAGCCGCTCAGCCTCTTGACGGGAGCAAAACGTGCGTGTTTGTCAGCTTTGCCCACCTGAGTGTGAAATGATCTTCTGTCAAAACACCAGTTTCAGCATTTCCCTCTCTGCTCCCGACACGTGAACCCCGCTGCGGACGGGAACTGCTGCGCGCTGCCCGGGAATTTCACCGAGATTGCAGCACAAGTGGAAATGTTCGCTCCGTGTAATGACGGGTCTGAGCCAAACCAGCAAAGCAATGCTGGAGGGCCGGGATTGTCGGGGGGCTAAATAGCACCGCTCTGCATTTTCCTTCCCATCACTGGATGGAGCCTTAAAGTCGCGCTGTCCTTGTTGGCAGTAGTGCTGTTTGCTGTGTGCCATCTGATTTCTTGGTTAAAACAGCAAAAACAAGTTACGTTTATCAGGTGATAGTCAGGAAAGATGGAAAACGGTGTCGGCTTGGGTAAGCCATTCCTCTCCTTTTTTTCCTTTCAAGTTTCAAAGTTTTCAGCTTTTCAAGTATCAGTTCTGTTTTCTAAAAGCATTTTGATTTTGCACGTGTGTTAAACATGCCAAAACCTGGGTGCACGCTCCTCGTATAACATGGAAGCCCCCGCTGTGGTTTCCTGGGCTCGGCAGAGCTTTGCACACAAAACATGGCGTCAATCATTTTGTTGGGTAAGGAGACGTATCCCTCACCACAGACTCATTTTCTGGGGTTAGAACAGTTGATTGGTTAATTAGCTACTAAATTAAAATTAATTTTAGAGAAATGGCCCTGTGAATTAGGATGGTTTCTTGCCTCAGTCGTCCGTGCGCGTCTGTCCTGCCTCCTGCCTTGCTGGAACGGGTACTTTGTTCCTCATCCTCCCGCGATTAACGGCGGGCGTTTTTCTGCCATTGCTGTTCAACACTGAGAAGTTCCTTCGTTCCCGAGGCTGACAGGTAACTGTCTCCAGTGGAAGCGTCTGCAAGAAGCAGTTAGTTTTCAAACCAGTTGCCATCTTTTATTGATCTGTGAAGGAGCGAGGCATCAAAGCAGTCCCTCGCCAGAGTTGTCCCTGTTGTGGTCTTAATTGAGGGAGCCGCCAAAATCACAGTATCGCTGGCAGGTCTGAATTTCATCCTTTGAAGACATATTTTACTCATTCTTGAGCGGCGGCGAAGTCTCTTTTCTCTGCCTGTTCCCTGGCAGTTTTCCCAGCCCGGCTTCTGCAGCGGCTGCTTTCCCAGGCGCCGGCCCCGAGGAGCCCTCGCGATGCCGCGGCGGCACCGGGACGGGTTGGTTGGGCGCTAAGTGTGCTCTGAAGGAAAAATCCTGTCCTCCATCTGACCAATGCTCCTCTCTGCGGGAGCTGTCTTCTTCAGGCTCTTGCTGTAGAAAGTGCGTGTGTAGAAAATAAGGCTCTTGCGATGCTTTTTCCTTCCATTTCCAGAAATGCGTGGTTTGTAAAAATGCTCTCTCCTTTCCCCCATCTCTCTTCTCGGGTTACTTTGGTTTTAAAATTAAAGATAAATAACACCAGCCCACTATTTTTTTTTGTTTTATTTAAAGGGAAACTCGCTCCTGTTATCAGAATCGCTGCATATGTGATATTAATTGGAATCTTGTTGCTGGGTCATTTTCATTGTTTTTCAAGTACCGTCAAGTCCAAGAAAATGTATGAAAACTAAATTATAGTCCCACGTAGACCGTCTGATTGAATCCTCCTTATGGCTCTGCGGTCTCATACATCCTATTAAAATATTCAATCTTGTTTTCTTACTTGAAGAGCCTGTCTGTAAAGGGCAAACTTACAGAAAACCTCATTCTCGAGAGATGTGGTATCCAGCCACACTGAAATATTTACATATTTCTGTACTGCATGTGATTGGTCTTATGCAAGTTCTCCCCTTTGCCTGTATTTATTAATAAAGATTGTTGAATGCATTTTTAATTATACAGGGCCTTTTCATTTTAAGGAGTGGATGGTTTTGCTGGCACCCTCTTGCTTCCATTTCGACCTTGAAAAGTAACTTTTCCCCCTCCTCCCTCTTCTTTTCCCCAGGACGGAGCTTTATCGTTCACTGTTTGGAAAAATCACGAGTCCTGAAGAACCTGAGCAGAATTAGCATCATGCCCGTCGCCCCAGGATTGACCACCCCGGCGCGCTCTGCACCGCACGGCACCGCACGGCCTGGCCGGGCTGCGAGGGGTCCGTCCCGCTGCCTGTGACATCTCCTGCTGGTCCCGCTCTCGCGTGGGCACTTAAAGCTGCCCTGGTGCACCCAGAGCTGGTTTGTTCCTAAAAACCTCACTGAAGGATACAGATACGGTTACTCCTCACTCACACAGGCTCGGAAAGGAGGGGGGGGCGACATTTAGCTTGGCCACACATCCTCCCCTCCAGCTTTGAAATGAACTCCGCTTCTTCCCGAAGACAATCCATTTTTAACTATTCTCTTTAAATTCCTGACCTTGATTTTTGCAGTCTGCTCTGCACAGGCGCAACGTTCTGCCGGGGGGGAGGGACACGCCGTTCAGGCCAGCGGGGACCGCCGCCCCCCCCTGCAACCGGGTCACCCACGTTTGTATTAAATCCCTGGAGATTTTTATTTGGGGGACTGGGGGGGTGGGGGTGTTTAAGCGTGCCGTTCTGGTCGTTGGCTGCCATATCTGGAATGTGTGACTTTATTTTTCACCGAGTCAAGAGGATTTAAATGTCATTTACATAATTAACATGGCCTTAAACAGAGAAAAGGTGCTCTCCCTTGCCGAGCGCCAGAGCTCCCCAGTCACGCTCTCGTTTCCGAATGAGCGCTCGCTGCGCTCGGGGACGTTTGTGGACTGGCGATGAGCTCAACACGGGGGTACGGCTGAGGGGCTCTCGGCAATTCCAACATGTCGGTGAATTTTTCAGTCCGGCATTGATCCTGTATGCTTAATTATTTCTGATGATGATGACTCTGAGCCCCATCAGATGTCTTCACTGTCACCGTGATGCGCTGTTGAAAGATGCCAGCGCGAGTGTCGAACTGGCCAGAGGAGATGGCTCACGTGAGGGGTTTTGTGGGGTTTTCATATCCAAAGGTCAGGAGCCGGAAATTAAATCCCCGCAAGGGGAATTTGTTAGCCTGCTGTGATCAATCTGAAATGGAGGTTATCTTGCGTAAATAATAAGTGCTTATATATGTGGGCAAGGTGGCCAGTGCCTGTGACCACGTGAACTGCACTGTCTTTGTTTTGTGTTTTGCACAGTCCAATTAAAACGCTTTGTAAACTGCTCCTCCGAGTGTGGTCAGTGCAGAAGAGGTACCAGCAGCCACGGCCTCGCTTACCCCACTGGCACACCGTTATTTAACTGGCGTCTCGGCAGCACTGTGCCCCGCGCCAGAACTGCTGGAGCAGCAGCAGAGTGAGCTGCAAACAGCCAAAACATGTGGGGACAGGGACTGCTGGAGAGGGTCCAGCAAAGGGCTACGAAGATGATGAGGGGACCGGAGCACCTTTCTGA
>VZSZ01004791.1:62437-146096 GCA_013398815.1 Ibidorhyncha struthersii | reverse complement strand
CGGCCCACGGAACAGCCCGGGGAGAGGCTTCGTGGAAGTTCTCCCACCACCCTCAGAGGCAATTGCTGGGGCCGGCGTTGTTCTTTCTGCTTGTTTCGGTCACTGTCTGTTACAGAAGACAAGAAATCCCTGGAGGAGGGACAGGACCCCCCAGTGGCTCGCTGGGATGGCAGCTGTGGGCTGGGAGTTACACCCGGAGCGTTGGGCAGAGACCGGAGCCCACGGTGGGACAAGGAGCCAGTCCTTCTGCCCCTGCGGCTCCGGCACGGCTCAGCGCAGAAGGGCTCCTCCCGCTGCCGGGGATGAGGAGTGGACGTGATGGATCTTGGAAAAGGGTAAACACTTGTGCCCAATTTGCGCGAGTACTGCTTTTCTCTGGCTGGGTGAGGTGTCAGATGGGCTTTGCCCTGTGGGGGTCACATCTCAGAAGGTTTCAAACATCTGCAGGGTCTGACCACGGGCAGGAAGGAGCTGCAGTGAGTCCCAGCGAGAGGCAGCGGTTGGGATGAGCCCGGCAGCTCAGGTGAGGGGCACAGCCGAGAGCACCCAGCTCCATCCTCCGGCATCGGCAGCCACCGGAGAGGCGCTGCATGAAACTCCTGCCTTAAGGAGAAGCAGAGCTCCCCGAGGGGTGTGCAGGACAAGAAGAGGTGAAAGATTTCCACGCCCAGCAACAGAGATGTAATTCATTCTTTTTATTAAAAGAAATTGAGGTAAGTGAAATACTTCAGCACCAGCGAGAACCTTATGTACCGAGGGTGGTTTCCCCACCGCCGCCCCGCCGGGTAACCGACCTGCATGCCCGTGGCACCGGCACTGCAGCCACAGCCGGGGCTGGGGAGAACACCCGGGAGGGACGTCGGCCGGTGCTGCTGCCACGGTGCTGCTGCAGGTCCCGACCTCCCCTGGGCTTTGTGATGGACTTCGACCTCAGACCAGCCCCGGTGCCAGCTAACTGCTGGGGTTTTGCAGCTACTTTACCCCCAAAATGAAGTGGAGCCCGACCCAGTGTCTCTAACACCGAAACGGAGGGGTCTGTTCCGGCCCAGTGGGCAGGACTTTGGCGGTGGCAGCTCCCACCTCAAGCAGAAGGAACGGAGCAGTGTGTGCTGGGACGTTTCCCGTAACACCTACAGATGTCCTGGATAAGGGACTGACTTGTGTCACCACCACGTGGGAAATCCCAGTGACGGTGGCAGAGCCCAACGAGCCGCCCACACTGTGATCCCCCCCCCGAGCGGTCCTGCCTGGCTGAGACATTCGCCGTCTGACCTGTGTGTCCTGCTGCAGCCCACACTGGCATAAGTAACAGCGTCTTTGGGGCTTGTTCAGGGGGCTCTAGTGGAAAAAAAAAGAAGTCTTTTTAAATCAAATTAGGGTTCTTCACTATTAAGAAAAAGCTAGTCCTTCGGATGACACTGCTCTGCTGGCCACAGGCATCGCCGCTGCTTGTCCCCCCACGGAAGAGAGCAGTGACCCCGATGCTGCACCTCGATTTTACAGGAGCTCTGGCACCGCACGCGCAGAAGGGCCGCGTCGCACTTCAGAAGGTAACCGTACAGGTGTGAGGCACTGGCATCATCTTTAATTAATTCTCATAAAAACATCCCTTCTGATTCGTGCTATACTAAAAGAGGAATTGTAAAATCTGAAATACTTTTAAGACAATCGTTGGTGTAAGCTCTCTTGTACTATTCAGACCAAGTTCCACAGCAGTACCTAGGGGTTGGCCGTGCTTCTCTCCAGAGTTCCAGCTTCTCTCATCTGTTATTACGGTCAGGAGGCCCGTGAAAATAAAGAAGTGTCGCATAAGCCATGGGCCTGGGCTGGGGTCAGCCCGCGGTGATCTGCGCTGCTGCCACAGCTCCGACCGCAGCCGGGCTCGGTGCCGGCGCCGCACTTACCTCCCGAACACCCACTGGGAGACCATTACCCCTGACCGGCTGCAAAGAGTCCCCACTGGAGCGGGTGAAAAAGCCAGCTGGTGCTAAGGAAGGGGATCACCAAAAGTAACTTTTATTTTATTTCCGTCCTCTCGCATGACTGACGGTGATCCCTCCTCCCAGCGCGCAGCAGTGCCAGCCGAAGCGGGCAGCTCCGCTCCAGCCAGCTCCGGGGCAGGGGTGGGGGGTGGAGAAAACTTTGCTCAGATGCATTAGAGTGAGATTTCCTTTCACAGCTCTGACCCCATCTGTGTAGCTGACTCTGTCCTTTCCCCTCCCTTTCCCAGGTTGTATCTGCTTTCTGCTTCAGTTACGTACTCCTGTGGAAGGGATCAGCACTTCCACAAAGTACGTGCGACACTGGGGCTGCCCACATCTGTTATCCCTCAAAATAAGCAGGGAAGGAAGAGCAGAAATGGCTGAGCAGCTGCATTTTGGTCTCCTCCTTTACCTCCTCCAAGAAGGGCCTTTCGCACAGTATCCTGACCTGTTCTAAAAGAACTGGGCACAAAGGCAAAGCGAGCGGGGATTTAGCCTCCCAAATCCTGCCCTTTGCAGGCCTGGGAAGCCCAGGAGCCTTCCCCCAGCCCGCCCGGGGCGCCGGCACAGCCCTGGCCATGCCGGCTTAAATGATATTTTTCCTCTACTCATAAGTAACGAGACAGACGTTTGAAATACAAATCCCGACGGTCTGACAGAGACACGAGGGCTGACTCGGTGGTGGGCTCCGCTCACCCACAGGCGAGAGGATCTCGGGCTCCCACCCGCTCCTGGGAGGCAGAGCCCGTCCTCGGCTGCAGCAACGCTCTCGCAGGGGGTGACATTGGCACTTGTTGGCACAAAGCTGCCGCTACCGGGCGGGGTGTGAGAAGAGAAGCAGACAGGGGCACAGCGGCGTTAATTTAAACGAGCCCCTGCTTTGCTATGCCAAGACCTCACGGTACCGAAGCACCCTTCATTGCCTGGCCGTAGCGTTTTCAGGTGGCAGCCAAACAGCGAACTGATGCATTGGTCCAGTCACGCTTTGTTAAATAAATAAGGTACAGTTAGACAGCTGTAACTCAATTCCGCAGGCGCTTGTGTTTATACATTTTCCTCGTGTCTCTGGCCAAAGAACACACTTCCTCTGGTCAGTCTGATTTGAAAAAATAAAAATGTCACTCTTCCAGCATTTCCCTGAGCCTCCCCGTCTCGGTACAGTGGTCGCAGTCGAGCAGACAAAGGGCAATTCTGAGCTTCTTTTTTTTTCCTCCACTGTACGGGGCAGGGGGGAGTGTGGGAAATCGATGCTTTTACGTTGAAGAAGGAGAGTCCATTGTGGAGAGGATCCGCACGATCTCGGCTCGCTGGGTGGGTGATATATGCTGGGTCATGTGCACTATCGAATCCATGGCAACCTCTGGATTGGCCTGGACCAGGCTGGAAAGAAGCGAGAGTTAAGTGACAGCAGCCCCGGCACTCGCATCGGAGCGCGTCCGACAGCTCCCCGTCAGGCCCAGGGGGAGGACTGGAAATATGGGGTGTGGGCGAGAGGCTGGAGGAGGCAGCAGGCGCTCGTGTGAGCTGATTGCGAGCAGCACAAGAGCTGTGCTCGCTTGGAGGCCCTCGTGCCGCTCCATTTGCTGGCGGCAGAGCTGCTCAGACAGGCATGCAGGCTGAAAGCCCCAGGGGTGGACCAAGTGGACCCAGGAGGGACCCAGGGAGGCCAGGAGCTCTGGAGAGTGCCCTCATCCCACCAACAGCACCTTCAGAGGCTGCCGAGAGCCTCCACATTCCCCCTCCCAGATGACACAGAGCCCCATCCGCTGGAGAAACTGGTGGGAATGACAGGAAGAGACACCCTACGGAGTCAGACACGGGACAGGGAAACCAGAGGAGCTTCAGTCCACACTCCGGTGCCCTCCCCCAGCTCTCTCAGAGGCAAAGCTGCTTTAAGAGACCTCCAGTTTAAGACATAAAAATTATCCAAATTAGATCTGTCCAAACCTAGCAAAGTGTTTGGCTCACGAGGCTTAACTGGCTCCGCTGGATCAATGGCTGTGCAAAAGCACACAATAACTCTGGCAAGCAGGAGGAATAGATACTCTGCCAATGTTTTAGTATTTTGGGGTTTATTCAGTGTAGTCTAAACAGCAGTCGAAGGGAACTGGGCATTTTATGACATGGAGCACAGAAGAAACTAGGTAGCTTGTCTGGCAAGTCTGGGGCTAGAAAAAATGAGAGGGAAGGGAGCGGTAAGGATATTCTGGCCATGGGTGGTCAACACACCACTTGGGTAGCAGTAGCCCAGCTCAGGGATTTGCCTTCTCTCCCTGCGTCATGCAGTATGTGGCCCTCTAAAATAACTTTGCATTATCTGCCTCAAATGGAGAAAGGACACATTAACAGGGAACTTTCTGTGCCCTGGCTCTTCGTGCCTCCCGTTCCAGCACAGGGTGGGCAGGGAGGTTTGGACATGGCTGGATGAGCTCTGTGCTCCGCGGGGGTGTGATTTTGCTCAA
The DNA here is from genome assembly GCA_013398815.1 of Ibidorhyncha struthersii. Taxonomy (NCBI): domain Eukaryota; kingdom Metazoa; phylum Chordata; class Aves; order Charadriiformes; family Charadriidae; genus Ibidorhyncha; species Ibidorhyncha struthersii. The sequence goes on along the minus strand of VZSZ01004791.1, from coordinate 141,652 downwards.
GGCTCCTGCAGGTGCAGTAGCACTACAGCCCGTGCAGGAGGAACAGGAGCCACAGGCTTTGTACAAATCCCTCTGTTTCACAGTAGCTCCGCATTTGCCCCCGTGTTTGCATTTCCAAAGGGAACGGCATTGCCACCCACTCCTTACGCGTTTGCCAAACAAAAAGGCCAACGGATGTGAAAAGTGTGTGGAACGGATGGACCCACTTTCCTCAGCTGGGGAAGCAAACCTGGCCAAGATCAGAGGCCGAACTTTCGCAAATCCCTGTTCCGCCAGGGCAGAGCGTGCGTAGGTGGCTTACCTCCGTATCTGCTTGAGGATGTAGTCCCTCGAGATGTATTTGATGTTTTCATCCACAACTGAGCGAACACCTTCTTCTTCCGTCAGCTGTTTTTCCAGCCACTCCACCAGGTCCTTATTACTGTCCCACAGGTATGCCTGCGAACAAACCGCACGTGTCACCCGGTGTCCCAGTGCTCCCCACGCACCGTTCCCAAAATTTAACTCACACTTATTGGCAGCTGCAGGTAAAACACTTGGCTGGAAGGTGGCTCTGTGGTTTTCCCAGCATTTGTGGCTTTTATAAACACAACTAACAATTACCAAAAGTCAAAACATGATATATTTCTTTTGCATTTCCTTCTCTTAAACGTGACTAAAAGGAACCACGGAGGCAGCAGTGCTGCCAGCAGCTGCCACCGGACCAGCCACATTAGCCCCAGAAGCTGTCCCAGGGAAAATCCCAGCTTCTTTATGTGATCCGATGCCCAACTGCTGGTGAAACATGACTGCCCAGCGGGGATGGCACTCAGGGATGCAGCTTATCTGGGGTTTCTCCCTGTGCTAAGCTGTCACGGAACCCACGAGGCCCTGTCACCCAAAGACTGCCCTGGTGTTAGTGTCCCCCAACAGCCATGGGATCCCTGAGGATCCCCGATCCAGCCTGGAAAACGAACAGCCCCTTCAGCAGAGGAGGTCGGGGTGTCCGCATCCCCGAAAAGCCTTGGCAACAAACTCCTTTTTTCCTTTTGCAAGATCATTTCACCTGGTATTTGCTAGGCAGTTGACTACATAATAATTCAGGAGTGTGTTAGACGCCTAATAGCCTTCTCGCTCCTCTCTTCTCCTCTCATTTTCTTTACAAATCATTTAAGAATCGTTTTGTTAATGGTTTCCGGAAAAGCAAGTACCGCCATTAGCACTCATTCATATTTATGTCATTTTATTTGGGTAATTAAACACAAAGCTCGTCATTTAAAGGTGCACTATCCTTCTCTGTTATCACTAAGAAGTCAAAGTCAGAATGACAATGAGCTCGGTGCAGTAATGCAATCGGTGGCCGTGGGGCTGGGCTGCCTGCCGTAGAGCGGGCACCCTCCCGGCGTGGGCGCAGACCTCAGCAGAAGCACACGATGGGTGTTCGCACCCAAAAATGAAGCCTCGGTGTTGGGGGACAGCATGTTGTTTGCAAAGACGCGGTGTGTTTGCAAAGGCCCTGGAAGCACTTGGAGCTGTAGCAGTGAAGCCAGCAGAATCCCTCCCCTACCAGGAGTCACTGGTCAGCCACCTCTCGCCTCTCCAGCTCTCCCAACGGAGCCATCCATCCCTGCGCCCCGACAGCCACCGGCCCCGTACAAGCCTTCACAAAGCTGATTTCCCTCCGTCCTTGCCAACAGCAGAGCGGAGTGCAAAGGCGGCACTCGCACTAACCAGCCTCCTCACTGCTCACCCTTTATTTATATATTTGATTACCGGTTTTCAAAGTCCAAGAAATCATTTCCCTCTTCCCTGGGACTCTCACAAGCAGTGCGTCTTCCCCGGGCCGAGGAAGGTGCTGCTGCAGCCACGGGTGAGAGCCGGCACCGCGGGGAGGCAGCCCCAAGTGCAGCCCTTATCCCAGCCCCCAGCAGCGGTCCCGCCTGCCTGACACACTTGGATAAGAAACTGGGATTTTTTTCATTATGTATACATAAAGAAATTGTCTTAAAACAGTGATGTCATTTCAACCTCAAGATTTTGCTTATTTCATTGTTTTTTCTTATTATTATTTCAAACTCGTTAGGTTTTGCTCCTTGCTTCTGCCCCTAGACATGACAGAAATGCTCCCTGCATACAAAGTAGGGCACTTAGGAAGATTCCAGGGAAGGGAGAAAAAAAAAAACCCAAGAAGCTGCCTTACAGTTGCAGACCTGCGTAAAGCTAGATTTACCCAAGAATCCCAAAGCTTTTAGTTTAGGAGAATATTTAATACTCTTATTAATCATTTTTAATCCGTTTGCTTTTAATTAAGAAACAGCATGATGCTTTCCTATCAACATATGCCAGGGAGCAGATTAATTGTGGCTTAAGATAACTCTCCTTGATTGGTGTAATGTATTAGCTAACGAGATGCCCGCTTTTAAAGACGCTCAGACACTACCTTGGAAAGCCTGCTGCCCTCCAGAGAACACTTCCCCCCCCTTTTCTGGAACCCCTGAGTGTTTGTGACTTTAAAAATAGAATAGAATAAAATCAAATGAAATCAAATAAAATAAATAAGATACTCAGATTGGAGGACCATGACAAAAACAACCAGAGATTGGTCTTCAGAGATTGCCAGCTTCAGAGTTGGCACACAATTAAAAAAAGAAATCCTTAACACAGCTATCAGATGAGGACTGCGGACGGTGCCAAGGCGACCCCTCACCCCAAGCCCCGGCAGCTCGCTCTTACAGCGGACCCGTGTCCCTGCCTTCGACGGCACGCTGCGCTGCGCGGTGTTAAAGCACTGCGCAACACGGGGGACGCTTGGCAGAAGAATGGCAGGGGCTCCCCTGGCTGAGACGCGGCAATGGGGACTGACTGCCAGGCACAGGTGACCTGTCCCACCACCTCTAAGCTCAAGGCCCAGGGAAAGGGAAGGAAGGCGAGGGCAGCCCAGGAGAAGAGGGGACAGCATGGCCATGGTCTGCTCTGCAAGCAGCAGGACGGGCAGATAAGACAGGTTGGCCCCACATCTGGATACATCTGGATACAAGCAGTGAATCCCCACACCCTTCTCAGTGTCAGCGGGATAGAGCAGGATTGAGGATATTATTCAGTAAGAAAGAATAATTAAAAATAAAATAAAAATCCTGCTTTCACGTGACAGAGGATGCCAAGGGTGTGCAGGGACTGGTGTGCACAGCGAGGACAGCTCCTCCGAAACAGCCTCTGTAATGGCGAGCAGCTCCGCAGTGCTATTTTAGGCACGCTGTGCGCAGAAACAGGGAGATGGAGCTACTGGGGGCTGGTGTATAGAGCATGTGTTGTGGCTCCTGGGATTTCCGCTGCCGGTTCTGCCAGACAGCAGCACCTCCGCGCAGCCTTCTGCCCTGCCTCGCTCTGCCTCGTGAGCTGTTTGTCTTTGTAAGATGCTCAGATTTTCATATCAATGGTGCTACACGCTTGGGAAAAAAACCTGTTTTGCTTTTCTGGCATCCCCATAAAACAGCTCATGACCTGGAACATTCCCCAGAAGTTCTCTTTCATCGCCTAAAATGTTTTTGGACATTACAATTAAAAACCAGAGATCAAACTCCACCTGGAAGAACTTGAGAACTCAAGCCCAGGAAGAAGTATGGCATTGCCGGAAATGCTTTTCCATTTACCTTCACTGTCCCTTCCACTTCCACAAACCAGCGTCTCAGCATAGCCTGGATCTGCCCGTCAGTCAGCTCAGGATTGGCATCATGGATCTTCTTCTTGACCACATCTTCTAGAAGAAGACGTCTTAATCTCCAGTAGAAGAAGGTACGGGAAGTTTTCCAGTCTAGAATGTCCTGCCCAAGACATTCGTGGAGAAGGAGAAATGAGTGAGGGACAACATTTACATGGAGAAATATATAGACCTTATTCCCAATGGCCAAAAAAGGCTCGCACTCATTATATACATAGTTATACCGCTTGCACAAGAGAAACAGAAAGACTCCCACATCTGAGCTTTGAAGACTTCCACCCTATTGGACCATTAAGGCACCAGAAGCTACATCCAGCCCCTTTTGTCTCCCAGACGTCCGCTCCCTTCTGCAAAGAGGTGCAGCTCCTCAGATGAGCAGCACAGCCCAAGACGCTCCCACCCAAGTGGAGAGGGAACGAAGACAATCTAATCAGCCGGGGTTCAGACCCCGACAGGACAGCAGGCCTGCCCGTCACCGAGCGTCCCCACGGGTACAGGCTCCCCACTTTCCCCTCCTGCCGGGGCAGACCGCAACGGGCTCTCTGGGGGTTTTGATGTGGTCGCTGATGAGCTACTGGTGAAGCACAGGAAGTGTGGGGTCTCAAATGGACATGGATCAGGTAAAGGTGGTAGAAAACACAACGTGCTCGCGTCTGGGGCCAGAGAACAGCTGGTGGGTGGAAAGGGTTTGCTCCTGGGGCAAGAGTCACTGGGGCAGAGGTTTATTTGCAGCCTGCAGCCTGCCTCCAGTAGCAGCTTGCCCCACTGGAGGCTGTCACTGCCCACCAGGGTCAATCCCTCCAACGATGTCCCCGAGGAAAGCGCCCTGATACTCACAGTTATGGCACCCTTCTCCTGCATCCGGCCGGGTGTGTCGTGCAAGTCAGCGAACTGCATAGCGACCTGGTGGTAAATGGGGATGAGGAATTCCTCCCGCTCCTTTAGCTTGGTCTCCAGCTCTTTTCGGTCAGCAGGGCTCAGCTCAGGGGTACCTGCAACCAGGCACAGCCACACGTCAGAGACCTCTGACAGTGTAAAGCGAAGGGTGTACAAAGGACTGCTGTACGGAGGAAAGGAGAGCAGCTCCAGACAGTCCAGAGGCTGAATGGAGGTTTCTCCTGTTCCTGCATACAGGGGAATCCCAGAATCCCAGACTGGTGGGGGCTGGAAGGGCCCCCTGGAGCTCCCCCAGTGCCACCCCCTGCCAGAGCAGGGGCACCTCCAGCAGCGGCACAGGACGGCGTCCAGGCGGGTCTGGAATGGCTCCGGAGTGGGAGACTCCCCCCCCCCTCTGGGCAGCCTGTGCCACTGCTCTGCCACCCGCACAGCAAAGAAGTTCCTCCTCGTGTTGAGATGGAACTCCCTATGCTCAAGTTTGTGCCCGTCACCTCTTGCCCTGTCACTGGGCACCATTGAAAAAAGACTGTTCCCATCTACCTGAGAACAGACTGCATTTGGCCAGGGCAAACACCAGACCATCAGCTCCCAGCAACGCTGAGCAGAGTCTTCGCTCAAATATTCCAGCCCAGATTTCCTGCCACCAATATTCAGGCAAGAGCTTCGAAGGAGTTTTCACCATGGAAACTCTGTTCCATTTAAATGCCAATGAGCTGAGCCATCAATTAAGTGACATTTACTGGACTTACTCCTAGAAAAGAATAATGTCCCAACACGCAGTTCATTTAGCAAGAAACATGGACAATGTAAAACCACCTACACAATTTCAAGTTTTCCTGCAGGCTGGTTCCTGCCAGGAGCTGTTAGAGCCACTGCCTCATTAAGGAAAACACACAAGTTATGCTACGGATGCCAAAACCGCTCACATTCAGTTTACCAGTGATTGGCACACACTAGTCTCAATCACGGACTACCATGATGGACAAGAATAAAACTGTGTCAAGAAGGTAACGTCCTGTGGAGTTCATAATTTTTAATTTATTTTAAAGCATTCCACTTAGGTAAAATTAACTTTGATTAAAACAAAACCATGCATTAAGGAGTTTCTGATTAATTGTGGAATTGCCTGACCCTGACTAATCCAGGCGAGGGGAAACACATGGTGCTGCGGAGGCACGTTGCAGGTCCTGCCGCTTCCCGAGCAGAACAAGGTGCTCCTTCCACAGCTGCCCCTTCATCAAACCAAGAATACAAATCCCCTCTTCACCCTCCAACAGGCCACAGGGAGTGTAACCGTAACTGCAACTCTCCCCTGAACCTGCGGTAATTTACACCAGGTCAAAGCTGGTCCAGAAGGAGGTCGATGTTTCTCCTACACTGCCTCACCAGCACATGTGCAAGAGGTCCTTGTGCAGAGGCAGAGTATTTAGAGCCAATCTTAGTTCAATTTAAGCAAAGATTGCAATCTGAGCCAAATTATATGGTACTGGATATTCTGCTGAATTGTGCCATTTTTTAACCTCCCACCCACACCACAAGCTCTGGTTGCAAGTTCACAGCCTCAGAGACAGCTGCCTCCCATCCCGCCTCCCCTTGTAAAGCAGAGGTCACCTGCAATCTGAAGCCGGGTCACGGAGGAGTCTTGCTCCAAGCACTGGTGGGTTGTAACATTCAACCGTCCTGCAGCACCTTCCATTCAAATGTTAATATAACTGCCCATGAGCCCGGGAGACATGCAAGCACGACTGCCTCTTCAGTGTACAGAGGGAGCGGAGAGCTAAAACAAAGAGGTGTCCTGCCCAGCAGCACAAGGAGTCCGCTTGGAGACTCGGAGAACCTGGAGCAAAAGCTGGTGCCGTGATTCAGCTGGAGGACAAGGCTCCGCTCCTTGGAGCCCGAGTATCATGACGGCATTTTGTGGTGCGTGAACACCACCGAGCTTTTTTTTTGGTTTTAATCTTTATCATTTGTGAAGGAATGTCAATGAGATTAAATGCAACATCTACCATTACACCAACACCTATTGTTAAACTGCCAATAATTCAACTGGGTGACGTGGAAGGCAACGGCTGGGGAGAGGCAGGAGGACAGCTCAGCAATGGGGGTCCTCAGCAGCTCCATGGCCACCGTCCAGCCTGGAAACAGCGGGCTCTGGAACCGCAGCAGGAAGCGAGAGCAATCCAAGTCCCTCCCAACAAACCCAGATGAAATTAGCAGGCAGCAGCTCCACAGAAACCCCAGCAAGAGGGAACACTTCCACACAGTGCAAAATCAAGTGGTAGCCTCATTGCCACAGGAGGTTCTGTGTACCAGAAGTACAAGTGGGCTCACAGAAAGCGATCAGACAAATTCATGCAAGGAAAGTCCACCACGGGCTTCTAAGCACGAAGATGCAGATACAAATATCTGTTCTCAGGAAGCCTCTAAACCACAGGACTGCTGGAAGCCGAGAGGGCACCCCGGGGAAAGCATCACACTGTGTTTGCACAATGCCTCTACTCTTTCCCTGAGCATCCATGGCTCACCTGAGCTCCATGGTCCATGGCTGACCTCCCGCAGACACGATGACCCAGGGCTGACGGACCAAAGGTGGCTCTCACCGGGGGTGCAGCACCGCGGCAGCTCATGCACAGCACCACGACGCCGGGGCTTTGGCTCAGACCCACCTGCAGAGGCCCACTCCATGCCGGCCCTGTTCTCTTCTGCTTTGCACTACCTCTGGTTTCGTTTCCTTCCAGAGGTTCCCTTCCACGTCAGAAGAGGTTCGAACACACACACACACGCACGTTTCCAAGCCACAGGCCAGCCATACAATGATTCTTTCTAGGGACGGAATGTTTTTATGTGCCTACCAATATAAATGTTACCTAACCTTCCCAATGCCAGTAAGAAGCTTTTAATTAAGAGGAGCTAGTCTTATAACCTTCAGAATAAAAAATTATCTATATTTATCCATGTTAAATTCTCAGGCTCCTACACCTCCGTGTTTTAAATGGTAACGCGTGCACTTAAGCCAGTACCGCTCATGTATTCTGCCCTATCTGCCACACTGGCGGTGTACGGCCAAACCAGCCAGGCCCAGTAATGATTTAGGTGAGATTAACAAATATGTCAATGTCTATTTTCTGCTTAATTTAAAAGCAGCGTCTATAAAGATTTTTGACTTCTGAACCCTGTTCTCCTGGAAGAAAGAAGGTAACAATGAGGAGGGGGGATAAAGAGTGATTATCCCATCATCGATCGTTTGTCAGGAGCATTTCTTATTCACTGGACTATTGTAAAAAGCTAAGCTCTCGATCAATCCTGTAAGCCCCCTGTACAATTAAATATCTGGGAATGGTTTTCTTTCTTTCCTAGTCAGATCTTGAGGCCCCAGGGTTTTTTTCTGAAAGCTGGGGCTTTATTTATTTATTTCTCGGAAAAAGAAGTCTCCTTCCACAAATCTTATACTGGGAAGGAGAGGGGAGATAAAATATGGGATTCCTTTGCTCTAAAGGTACTTGACAGTTAATGAAACTGTTAAAGTTTAAATCATAGGAACATTATAGACCTCTAGGTATGGATCGGCTACTAATCAATAGAGAAACAAAAGAAGCAGCACTCTGAAACGGCCACATTACAATGCAAACACAAAGTGTAGAGGGTTTTGGCATGCAGGTGGGGCACGCAGGTAAGACGAGACGACAATTTAAAGGAAGAACGAACACGTGTGACCTTCCTAACTTGGCAGGCTGCACAGGACACTTTCTAAGGCAGCACTCTAAGTGCCATAAAATGTCACATTTATCTTGGATTGCAGTTTGCTCTGCAGTCTCCAAGTACGCTTGTATCTATATATAGTGCTGGTATGATCACAGCCATTGGCATGATCGGAAGGGACCAGGGAAATGTCTCGATCCGGCTCTCAGCACCTTTAAAGCCCACCCACGGTGGTAAATGCACCAAGACCTCTTCATTCTGTGGTGTCTTTTCTTTATTCTTTTTTTTTTGATCAACCGCAAAACTGCCTTATTCAATTTGACAAAAACGCCCTGGGGAAGCGGTAACATTGGGGGTACCAAACTAGAGTGTCTCTTCTGAGGTCAGACGAGCAGTGGCCAGGCTCTTGGCTAAACGCCCTTCACCCTACAAAAATTCTCCATGAACAAGAGGCAAGCGACTGTCCTTGCTAAAACCCTCCACTCAAACACACGCGGTTAAACCTACAAAAACTAGTTTAAACCCACACGTAAAAAGTATTTCACCTAAAACGTTCCCAAATGCCTCCTGGAGGAAGCTGCCAGCTCGTGCCTGCGTCTCTGCCCCACCGTCCACCCCCTGGCCCGCGCCCATCGCCGCCATCTCTCCGTGGGGTGACACCAGCCTCCCCATCCAGCTGCTGCAGCCTGACTTTTGGGGTGACAAACTCTTTCTCCCGCATGCTACAGCCCGAAACAGGCCCCCAAGCCCCAGGCAGGGCTCTCGGTACCACAGAACAGTAAATGCCAAAAATGTACAGTTGCCAAAATGAGCCCTTTACCCACCCCGCAGTGCGGCACTGCCGGCCGCTGCAGCAGGGACGCACAGGCGTGCTTTACAGCCCGCCACCACGGAGGAAGGCTTCAGAGCAGTCATCCTCCCCGCGCAGACGAATGGAAAAGCTGCTGCAATAAATCCAGGCAGAGACCTCTCCCGTAAAGTGCTCTGATACTGAATATCAATTTATACTCCTCTCCAAAAGTTAAGGGAGAGCATCATGGCAGGGGAAAGCGACATCTAAACTATTTTGATTTGTGCCCCGTTAAACCAAAACATCTCTGCTGAAGTAAGCGGCGTCTCAGCGTGTCCCTCCCGCGGATGTGCGGGGCAGCGGGAGCCATCCAAAGCACAGCGTCCTGCGGTGGCTGCAGCCTGCTGCGGTGGCAGGGCGCGGGCTGCCTTTAATAAAGTTCCTGCCAGACGGAAATGGCTCAGCAGGACCATGAATCACGGCTTCCCATAACATTTAGTAGCAAAGTGCTTTTTTTAAATATGACCGGTTTAACAGGTTAGACAAAATGACTTCAAGAAATGTTATTGTAGGTTCCCTCTGATTGCAGAAAGCCAGGCAGCTTCTGAATCAATTTGATGGTTTATGGTTCCTAAGCTGTTAAAATGTGGGATTTTCTCCCTCACCCTCAGCGTGCAGCCACAGCATGGCCAAGCACTTACCTGTCCATTTCCTTGCCTCTTCCTCAAACACACACGCAAAGACCTGGGCAAAGCCCAGCACCACGGCCTCTGACCCTACCCGTTTGTGGAGGCGGTCTCCGCGCGTACCCTCAGAGCGTCGGGCAAAGCAGCCGGCTTCAACCCAGGCTCCAGCCCATCACACCCGGCCGGTGACACAGCAGAGCCACGGGTGTTTGTGCCGGCGTGAGAAAGTGGAGCACACGCCACAGACACAGTCCCCCTTGGAGGAGGTGGGACAAGGCTTCCCTGGCCACAGCAGCATGCCACCTCCTCTGAGCAGGGGGCCAAGGACGTCCCCAGGACCCACCACCGCAGAGACCAGAGGCAACCCAGGCCACCCTTCTTTTGGTGCCACCATCCAGTCCTCAGTTGCTCACATACATGTTTGACTCTGGCAAATTATCCCGCACCTATGGTTCTCAAAGATGACTTTTACAACATAAAAGGCTGGGAGAGTTGGGGGTGTTCAGCCTGGAGAAGAGAAGGCTCCGGGGAGACCTTATTGCAGCCCTCCAGTCCCTAAAGGGGCTCCAGGAGAGCTGGAGAGGGACTTTTTACAAGGGCATGTAGGGATAGGACGAGGGGGAATGGCTTCAGACTGGAAGAGGGGAGATTTAGATGAGATATTAGGAAGACATTTTTCCCTGTGCGGGCGGTGAGCCCCTGGCGCAGGTTGCCCCGAGAAGCTGTGGCTGCCCCATCCCTGGAGGTGTCCAAGGCCAGGTTGGACGGGGCTGGGAGCAACCTGGGCTGGGGGGAGGTGTCCCTGCCCAGGGCAGGGGGGGTGGAACGAGATGGTCTTCAAGGTCCCTTCCAACCTAAACCATTCTATGATTCTATGACAAACCGTAGCTATCTTACCAGACTACAAAGGAGCACTAATAACAACTGATTATCTCAATGTTACAATTACTACAGGCAAATTTGAAGATTTTTCCCCCCACCCAGGTAACACCCACATTAAGTTCAATTTATCTCAGCATCTGCTTGTGGCCATTCTTTTCAGCAAAGCAGTTAAATCCCACTGCAGCATGTGCTGGAAGGGTCCTTAGGAAACGAATTCTGGAGAAGTACAGCAGTTACTCTGCATCCTATGGCATAATTAAAAGTCCATTTTAACCCTGGTTATGAATGTCCCACCTGATTTCCACACCTGCAACAAACAGTCCTCCTACTTGAATCTCACCTTCTCTTCCCCTGCCCTCAACAAAGCTCTTGCCAGATAAAAATTCAGCAAAGGCAGCAAGAATGCCACCCGTGTCCAGGCTGCCCAGGCTCCCACCCCAGCTGGAGGGAGCCGCTCCAGAGGGGAGACGAAAGGTCACTCTGAGCCCCTCACGTCCCTGGAGAGACAGGCATTTTTGGACTGTCGCTTGTTTCTTTAAATGAGACTGCTTGTAATTGCTTCACTAAATATTCAGTAGGATTTATGTTATAAAGGTGCAATATGAAATAGCAGTGAAGGTCACACATGCTCATGACACAGGCTTGAAATATCCTTGTAGAACCGCACCGTGTGATGTTCCTCCCTAGTCCTTTCCAATTCTTCGCTCCTACAGCCTCAGACGGGCATCAGAGCAAACAGCGCAAAGTGCGGCAGGTACATAATGTCAAAAAATTCCTGTTTTGGGGGAAACATCCACAGCCCTCCTGGGAGGATATTCAAGATGCCAGTTCTCACGAAGGAGCTGACAGACAGCAGCACTCGCTCTTCTAGACTCATGATTGTGAATTAACAACAATTTAAATGCAGCAGCACTTGCATATAGAAGCAGTTACTGGAAATCTGCATCTCCTAAAAAGACAAAGTTACAACCGCACTGACTGCAGTTGTCCAAGACTTCATGAGAGATGGAATCGCAACAGCAGCATTTTTCTTAGTTGTTGCTCAAGAAGACAACCGGCATTTTGATTAATTACAACACTGAACAACCTCCCCCCCTGCCAAAAGAATTACTAGACTTCAGAGCTGCGATCTAACTTTCCAAGCTAAAGCTTGGAACTAGACAGGTCACAGGATGGAAGTTTTCAGCCTCTAAAGAGACAAGCCTGTGCCAGGGCTGTCCCTGCGTCACCAGCAAAGCCCTCACCAGGTGGCTCAGTCGGGGCCGAGTGGGACCTGCGGGTCCAGTTCTGGTACCGCAACCCTGGCACATTTATTTGCAGAGATGAACCGCTAGGCTAAAGTGGAGTTATGGCTTCAATGCTTGAGTGTTCACCCATTATTTGGAAATTTAAGAAGAGTTGTGCACGCTCTTTAGCCAACTAAAGTGCACAGCCAGAGTCCAGCAGCACAGACTGCCCCGCGATACCTCCCGAAGGATGCTGAGGGGTTTGTGCAGAAAGCAACCGCTGCCTCCCGCTTCCCAAAGCGCTGCCGTACATCTGGCGCTCTATGTCCGCCCTCCGGCGCCCCGTACCGTGTATGCAAAGGCAAAATGGGCATACAATTCCAAATAAAATTAAAGATGTATGCCAGCACACAGGCAACTATTTCATAGGATCCGTTGAAGAGGATATGCACACTGTTACAACATATACCAGGTGATGAACGGATGTTTTCCTTTTACTATGAGATAAATACCCGATAGGAGAAATGTGAAAATGTAATATCCAGTCTTGCTCTAACTGGAGCCATTGTGCCATTCCTTTCATTCATATTCCACCAAATTTTTGCATACGTTACATCGTGTGCCTTGACACATTACACGCTCGGAATCTGCAGGGCAAAGTTACTTTTTCTTCCACTCCTAGATGCTTTAATTGTAATAAATAAATAAAATAAAATCGAATCTCCATAATTTTTAACTACAGCCTGAGGCTTGCAATCTGCATCATTCCTACGTTCCATCGTATCCACATGGGGATAAGGGCCATCCCTCCCTTCCCTGCCCTTTGCTCCGCACCGTTCGCTGGTTTGTAATAGTGCGACTCTGAGTGACATTTTAATAAAACATGGGGCTAATAAACATTTCAGCAACAGTGCTGGAGAATTGATAATGAACAGGTTTATGTCAAATTATTCAATATCTGCCAGCCTTTGCCGCCGCTCTCCCACTCCCCAATCACAAGTCCAACCCCAGTGTCTCAAGACGCTCAGAATGAGAACGGCCACCGCGCTTCCCCACCCCTCCGCAACAGGCACACGCTGGAGAGCGGGTCCCTTCTCCCCGCTATTCAGCAGCTCCAGGGAGGGATGACAGCCATTCAGGGGTTAAAGAGAGGCAGTGAACCCCCAGCTAATGAGTAAGAATTCAGCAGGCAGTGTAAGATAAATGGAGCTTTCTCTGCTTCTGCTGGAGTCAGCATGAACTGCGGCCCTGCGGCTTGTTTGTGGCAAATGGAGTGCGCGAAATATCAAAGGGCAGTGATCCAGAAGAAGACCGACTTTGACAAATTTTAAATTGGCCAGAAAGAAAACCATCAAAAAAAAAAAAAAAAAAAAAATTATGCAATTCACTGTGTCCTGCAATCTCGGCTTTCCTGCTATGGTACGGAATTAGCGGCAAAACAACAGCAATGATCGCCTGATGTTGGGAGCAATTACGAACCATCTAAGTGAGATGCTTATCAGTGACTGAAGCTTTTAGAGCTCTCTGTATGTACAGTTGTAAGTGACTTGCACTCGTGTTGCAGTCATTTTAATTAAAGTGTATGGAGTTTGCTGGGAGTAATTACCCTGTAGAGGAAGAGGGGGGGGAAAAAACCCTGAATAGGCTCCCACCGCCTTGCATAGTGCGGCATTGGATTTTTGAGACTGTTGGCAGAAAGCTGCATGCCCTCTTTCTCCCTGTATTTTTTTCCAGTGATGCTGGTGCAGGTCCCAGCAGTGTGATTCAGGGATGCTCTGCAGGTGTCCTGCACCCACCCCGGGTGACAGTCCCTCTGGAAGAGCCCCCTAAGAGGGACTCAGCTCGCGTTCTCTGCTCCCCACCTTCCACCACCTCTGCAGGATTTAAACACTCCAGCAGCCCTCTTTGTCTGCAGCCAGATACTCTGCTTCTGGGAAAGGATTCACCCGGCAGTCGCTGCACAGAAGACTCCGTTTCTTTGCAGAGGCAGTAGGTTGGTTTGTTCATCGGCAGAGCTAGTGCTTGTTGTGGTGTGGCGAAGGTAAATACTCTCAGAAACAGTGCTCCTGCTGTAGTGCCATTTATCTGCACGGACCTGAGCTGACTGCTCAGCATATTGCCTGCTCTAACCACACATCTGATTTCTCCTTCCCCTGGAGACTCGCACCGGAGAGGCAGCTCTCCTGCGTCAGATGCGGAGGTGGAAACAACCGCAGGAGGTGCAGCTGTGAGCCCCGACCGCGTCAGGAGCTCAGCCGCAGCCTTTACACCGTGAAGTGTGAAACACCTTAGGAGAGCATCAGTTGGGACCCTGTGCTGGCTCTCCACAATTTGCTGTAGTCACACTATCCATTTGCTCCAAAAGGGACCCTGACAAGCCTAACATGGGTCAAAAGTGAGGTTTTGTGAAAAGAATCTCCTCACTGCAACTACAGACATTAAAACTGGGTTTTCCTCCAGCAGACAAAGGCAGACAGAACAACACATCCATCCATCTGGGTGGGCATCTGCGTCCGCTCTCGCACGCAGTAACGTGCGAACGTAATGAACACGAGCGAGATCGGAACTCGGATAAAACTGCTGGTCCACAAAACTCAAACACCCGCTAACCTGCTTTGCCCAGAAAGCAGTCGGCACAGCGAGAGAAAACAAAGAGAGCGTCAAAATACTGTCATTAAAAAAAGAGAGAAAATGTCTTCGATGCTATCAAAGACATCAGTAAAAACCTGGTTTTCAGCGAGCAGTCTGATTCTTAACACTCCCCACACCCTTTACAATTATTATTCTCTTCCTGAGGCATATCAGAATGGTTGTTTTGTACATAAATTGTTGCACTGCCATAAATTAAAAAAAGCCAAATAATAAAATGTAACTGCAGCAATAGCCACGATTTATCAGTCATTTGCAGAACACTTTTCCTCCTGAAGGATCCCGAAAGGCTTTATAAATTCAAACCATCCCCACATGGCATGCTTCTTCCACTACTGAAATGTAGTCAATTTTGGAGGTAAAAAGAGGCTCTGTAAGATTATACTCTTATAGTAAGAGCTAGTAAAGAACTATTTAAAGAGTCTATTCCCCTGAGAGAGTACATATCTGATATTAAGTGCATTTTGCTGAACACTCTGTATTTTGGGTTGCTGGGTGGATACCAGGCGCTGAGATTATTTGGAGCAAAAGGCTCGGTAATAACACAACACCCGCGGTGCCGTGCTAGCCACCGAGCACTGCGCATCACCCCGTATTTTACTGAGGAGGTGAAGAATATTTTTTATTTTCTTGAATCCAAAGCGCAGACAGATATCGTTACTCAAAACTACCCCCAGGATAGTCCAGCAGCCCAAAGTGTCTTTGACCAAATTCTTAGTTACGCCAAATGACACCAGCTGAGGGTTTGGTCCATGAGGTTTTAGGGAGCTGAGCAACTGCTGAGACGGGAACTAAACTCAACCATCTGTACTAAGTGTCTGTTGTAAGACCCATTCAATTAAAAAAAAAAAAAAGAAATCAGTTCAAAAAGACACTATATTACGCACACCCCAGGTATGCTAAATGCACATGAATATCACCTCTCTCTCATGTACATACATACACCTTGTCTCCTCTGCTTTTCCTCCCAAGTTAGATGACAGTAAATAAAAATTATCATGAATTTGATAAAATGCCTCAGTGCCCCTTTTTAAGGTCTATAAACACATTCATTAGCCACCAGCTGAACGCATCGCTGCTCCGCCGGCCCCGCGCAGACGTACCCAGCCGCTCCGCCAGGCGGATGTACACGGGGTCCACTCTCCTCATGGTCTTCACCAGATCCTTCCTGCGGAATTTGATCTCTACCGTCCCCTCTGGTTCCAGGATTCCTCCTCTGATCAGTGACGGGAAAAGAGAAAAGAAAGGCACTTTCAGGTCATCAGACAAGGGGAAACACAAAATGGAATGGTTCAATGTTATCTAGAAAGTGTGTAAAAAAAGAAGAGAAGGAGGGGGGGCGACGGAGACAAAACAAAGAGAAAAACAGAACGAGAAAGAAAGAAAGAATCTTAGCTATTATTTATCCAATGCCACAAATGCACACCAGGCTTCACAGAAACACGTCTATCCAACAGTAAATAGTACAGCCTGGTACAAGCAATGCTCTCTGGCACTCTCTTTTAAGCTGTGACCTGAAAGCTCTTTCAAAAGGTGCGTAAGCTTTCTGAAACAAAGCAATTAACCAGCCGTGTTCATTAGAGATCCTGCCCACTTCCCAGGTCAAAGACAGAGGAGCACGTGATTTGAAACTTGGGCTGGGGAAATAAAATCACTTCAGTCTTTAACTGCGAGGGCAGGAGCAACGACGAGGAGGAAGGTCAGCGCTGAGGGTGATGGAACAGCAACAGTGATGAGAACTACTACAAATGCGTAACAGTACTGACGGACAGGGTGACACATTTTGCAAAATAATCTCTTTCTTGGCTACTGGAGCTCAAGACCTCTAGAGTCCAACTACAGCTCTGCAAACCACACATGGGCCTTCCAGCTCTGGAGCCCCCAACACAGGAAAGATATGGACCTGGTGGAGTGGGGCCAGAGGAGGCCCCGGAGATGCTGCGAGGGCTGGAGCCCCTCTGCTGGGAGGACAGGCTGGGAGAGTTGGGGGGGGTCAGCCTGGAGAAGAGAAGGCTCTGGGGAGACCTTATTGCGGCCCTCCAGTGCCTAAANAGAGGGGAGATTTAGATGAGATATTAGGAAGACATTTTTCCCTGTGCGGGTGGTGAGCCCCTGGCGCAGGGTGCCCTGAGAAGCTGTGGCTGCCCCATCCCTGGAGGTGTTCAAGGCCAGGTTGGACGGGGCTGGGAGCACCCTGGGCTGGGGGGAGGTGTCCCTGCCCAGGGCAGGGGGGTGGAACGAGGTGATCTTCAAGGTCCCTTCCAACCCAAACCCTTCTGTGATTCTATGACTCTATGTCTTGCAAGGTGGGGAGCTGGCTCCGTGTTTCCAAGGGGCGAGCTCACACTGCTGCCATCCTACACAGGTACAGGGCAGGGAGCTGTTCCTGCACGCACCCCAAAAAACACTTGGTGGGGGAAGGAGTTTGTAAAAATCCTGCTCACGCTGTGTCTGGTTGTGAAGCAAAACAGGCTTCACATTTCTAAGTAGGAAAAGAACAGCAAAAAATTCTGACTTCCAGGAGGTGAAGATGAGACAACGTTTGCTCAAGACGCATGAAATACGCTTATTTTTCTCCCCCTGGAGCAGCTGCCCAGGAATTCTGCCCTGCTGAGACGGTAGGAGTTGAGAGGATGCCCTGACAGCACAATATTCATGGTGTTCTTCTATACACCTTCCCTGTATCTGCTACAGACAGCCCAGCCAGGTCTGGCTTTTTCCTCCAAAAGCTTCAGTATCTCTACATTTTAGAGATGTTTTAAAATATTTTTAAAAAACTGCTTCCAAGAGTTTGCCTGTAGTTTTATATCCTGAATCACCACTAACTAGAACTTCAGTTACACAAGCTGTATTTAATTAAAAAAGTGCAACTACCCAAGTGCCCATATGACAGACAGTACAACACTCAGGGATTTTGAAGTAGACGCTTATTTACACTTATTTAATTTGCAAAATTGTATACACAGGCACTTGTTTCCAAGCACAAAGCAGTGTGTGGAAATACAAGAACAGTAAAAAAAAAATCCTAAGCACCAACACCTCACTGTGCTTTGTGACTGTTAGTAATGAACCTTCTCAGAAGCTGGCTCACACTGCCTACAGAATTTACCCCACCTAAGTCTGAGTCAGGAGACTATTGGAGCTGTGATCACCACACAGCAAACTCCTCTGAGACACAGCTCACACCTGGACAGTGGTCAGCCCCTTACAGCGACAAACTGCCATGCTCTTCACTGAGAGCTTCTCCCTCGGCCAGGTAATTATGCCTCAAAGCAAGTGGTTACGGGGGAGGAGAAAGCTGCCATACCTGCTTTCTCGGTCTGCGTACATCTCCATGTGACGAGGATTAATGGTAGGGTCAATCACAGCCCAGGATCCTCCTCTCAGCTCCGCTTGCGGTGGGATGTAGATAAGCACAGGTTGACGATACTCTCTCAGGCCGTCCACAATGTAGGCACCAAACTTGAGCACTTGGTCGTACATGTCTGCAGAAAAAGGACACAGCGCTTGAAATCACAGCATGTCAATGCTTCAGCCCCGCCACGCTTGGTCAAACTGGGGAAAAAAATACAATTATTCATCTCTTATAACCACCTCCTTCTACAATACTGCGAGCTCTGGCTGGCGTTACCTGGACCTGGGCAAGATGGACTGAGAAAGGAGATGTTCTCCCATCAGTCCTTCGGCTCCCAGGCACGGGGGAGATGTGGTCTGGTTACTTCCCATGTAACCACATCTGTTCACAAAGCACGGACTGCAGGGTCCTCAGGCCACACCAGCCAGTCCTGGAGCTGATCCATCCCTTACTTCCCAGCTTCCCAAGCCAATGAGTATTTCAGCAGATCTGGAAGTCAGGTCGGGTATTCCCGCACTTAATACGAGCGCGGCCACCCAATTTTGGACTTACTACCCTGGACCAGTATCATGATTCATGTAACGTGCACGGCGCACCTACCGGCAGCAGACCTTTTGTGTGTCTTTGTAAAAATTAGTTTGTGGGAAGGGTTCAGATGTGAAATAGCATTCTTCTCTTCTTGCATTACAATTTGTTTAAGGCATTTTGCTCAAAATTAATAAGAACAACTCCACTGTGTAAAGACTACGTTGAAAATATCAGCCTCAAAGGCGATTTAAATAAAAGAGAAAAAAGGAAGGCAAAAGAATTTACAAGATGATATAGTTTATAATGGAAACAGGCACCCTCAAATATATATATTTTGTTACATATAATTATCTATGGAAGTATCAGATCAAATATACAAAAAATGAAATAGACTTATTAGGACCATCTAGTCCACCTCTTTGGTCACACAGGACTGTATCCGACGTTTCTTTCCCAGTCCATTTTAAAGCTTTCCTTTAGAAATCCCAAACAATAAATCTACTGCTTCTTTAGGGGAATTTCCACAGCCAAATAGATGAAATTTTCCTCAGTATTCAGCCAAACTTCCCCTCCTTCCCCATCCCCATTCATTTCATATTACGACTCCTTGCATCACCCTACATAATCTCTCCACTCCTTCGGGATTGCTATAAATAGCAGCAGGCTGTTCAGTGGGTTTTTTTCACTTGGGCACACTACAGGTATTCATTTCTCATGTCTCCCAGGACAGCGGTTTCAATCCCCTTCATCATTTTTGTTCTTTGCTTAGCGCCTCCCAGTTTGCCTAATTTTTTCTGGCCATTAAAATACCAGTGTGCATAACAGAAAAACGCAGTGGGTTGCGTGTACGCACCACGCACACACACACTGGCCTTCAGTAACAGTCCTAAAAAACTGAGACACTTTTATTCATCTAAAATCCTTACGTCATTCGAGAAAGCCATCATTTGCGGGGAAGAGAGAGACTCCAGCCAGGGTCCCCTTGGCATTTAACCCCAGTTTAATGTTAAGCATTAACATGACCATAGTTAAGGATCCTTTGGACTCTTTGNGAGGTGTATCTAAAGTACATATATGTTAGTACCACAGGCACTGATGTGATCTCGCCAGTTCATTTGGCAGGTCATTGTCCAAGTACTCCAGAAAAGGAGTTTCACGTTATTTAAGAAATGTCAAACACTGATGAACAGAAGAACAATTTATTTCCTCTAATTGCAAAGAAACATAAATTCTGGCAGAGACAGTGAGGACTGAGAACCAAACAAAACTCCAACCTTTTCCTTTGTCCTGAGCAAAGAAAAAGACCTCAAAAGGGGTGACAAATTTATTACTAATTACACAATTATTTTATTATGTAGTGCTAGTAATAAACCACTTGAAGTACTTTCAGCTAATTCTAGTGTTAAGAAAATAATTGCTTGATTCAAATTATTTTAACTGAATTAATTCTTTACTAGACACTTTTTACTAGTGCTACATAATAAAATAATTGCGTAATTAGCAATACATTTTTCACTCCTGCCAAGGGTATATATTTTACTCAGGTTAAGAGTAGAAAAAAGAAGCACTACTTGTTTGAACGAGGCAGAGGGAGGAGGAGCAGAGAAACAGAGAGAAACTTGCTGCTTTTGGTGCATAGCTCCGGATCTTTTTCGGGGTTACCAGGCCGCATCAGCAATGTCAGGGAGGTATTTCTGTGCCTGCAGCACTTTCAGGATCAGAATCCCAAAGCTATCCAGGGGCAGGAACTTTACTGCTGTGGGGTTCTGTACACAGGTACTTCTTTTGGGATCCTCCAACACAGCACTTCATGTTCCTGGAACGTCCCAGCAGCCTTAGTTTACTATTTTATGTACGGATTTACACCAACTGCTGGCTTCTCTGGCAGGCTCAAAGCTTCCACTGAGGTCAGCGGACCTTCTGCTGCACTTCTGGGCTACAGATACACCTTAATACAGCTACACAGGTCAGATCTGGCTGTAAACTCCTCCGCTGTAGGGGACTTCCCCTTTTCTTGTGGGAACCACTTCCACTAACGGAGACAAAGTTTTGCTCGAATAAGGAAGAGACAATCAACCTGACTGCCACCACCAAGGGCCCCATGGTGCCACGCAAGCTGCTGAGCTCCAGAGATGAGCCAAGGGGAACCGCAGTGTCCACAGGCGACGGAAGGGTTCCTGCTCTTCTGCAGGGTTTTTTCCTCCCGCCATCTCAACTGTTCCATTTGCATACACTTATGATTTCAGCAAAGTGGGGACTTTAAAGAATGTATATTTTTAAGAGGTAAAATCTAAGTAGAGGTGATGAAGATCATAAAAATACTGCAAAGTCAACTCAGGACACCCTCCTGTAGTCCCCACACCCAATCACCAGAACACACAACCTCCCTGAGTCACGTTAATGCCATATTTGAGTGTGAAATGATGAAACATTTGTCATACTGTGACTATTGCCTCTTATTTGCAGTTTTGCTGCATTCTCCACTCTTACAATGGCAAACAGTGCATCCCAATTTAACTGCTGCAGGTGGTAAATGCTGCCAGGTCTCAGCGGTGCCCACTGCTCCGTGCCCACACAGCCCCAGTGCCTTGGTAGGGTGCCACCTTCGTAAACCGTTATTGCTGTAACTAACACCCTCACTGTGTTTAAAACAACCCCCAACCACTTCCACCATCACGCACACAGCAAAGAACACTCGCATTTGAAGAGTGGGCTGTTTGTGCGACTCTTCTCGCAAAGAAGTCATTCATGTCGAGACTGGAAAAATTATAATTAAATATTATATTTCTAGGCCAAATTTAATTCCTGTATTCATTTAAACCTCAGCATGGTAAACTATTTGCAAGCCAGAAATGCTGCAGAAGTCCTCTAGGAGAAGCAGTGCTGTCGGTTGTTGAGCAGGGCAGAGTGTTCACAGCACATTTCCCCGTTCTCTGCCTGCTCAGCGCCTACTACACATGGAGGTGAAATCTGCTGGAAGCTGTTATCATTACACCGTACGTGTAAATATTGGCAGTCAGACGCACCAAGCGTGCTGGAAAGGCTGCAGACAGCTTTTTGCATTTCCATAGTGTCGGGCAGCGCGCCCTGAGCCTCCAAAGCTGGAACGCACCTCATCAGCTTGGCTGGATTATCAGATAGGACCTGAAGGTAAACACCAGGCATATATCGGCTGCAGCCACATAATGTCCCTCATAAACCCATTACATACAAGCAATACCGTCATTCAACATCCAGGTAATCAGAGATTTAAAACAGCCTTTTCATTCTGCTGCCATTTTTTTTTTATTGTTATTTATAACCTGTCCCAGGAAAAAATAATAAGTAAAACATGAAAAACCAACTGCGAGTGACCCTGTACACAAGCAGCGCTGCAGTTTAATGTCGCGGGGATTTGCATGCTATCAAACTATTCATGCCGAGTCCAAGACCCTGGTGCTAATTTCCAGTAAATTTCACGCTTGATGTCTCCCCGTTGTGGGTCACTGCCGGTTCGTCTAAATAAACCACTTCCAAATGGCTCCTCCATCTAAATATTCAAGCCAGTTTTTATAATTTAATTTTGCATTATGCTGAATAGCCTTCCGGCCAGATAGAGCTCATTGGGGAAACCACCAATACCACTGTGATACGCCTTTATTTATGTTATTTATTTATTTATTTTACGGCTTGAATTAGACCTCCTAGGCTGACTAGTAAAGAGGGTTTGGTTTTTTTTTTCCCCTCTCTTTCCCCCCTCCCCGGCCCCTCCACTAATGGCAATTTTCAGCATAGCAAGAGCTGTCTCTAATCTTTTCCTACTCATTACACACAATTTTGGAGTCATTTTACCCACAGTGCAGTCGGCTCCTGGCAGTGTGTTTGTGTGCACTGAGGGGTGGCATAATTGTTTATTTTCCCTCCCTGCATAATCCCCAGCCAGCACCAAAACCAAAACTGCAACCAGCTCCCCACGGAACGCAGAGAGCGTCAGTGGAGACCATAACGCAGGAAAATGCACGGACCAAGGTGCAAACCGCAATGGCTCTGTTCTTCCCTCCCCCTCCTGCCAGCAGCCGAGGATACGCAATGTACGAGCATCCTCCTAGGGCCTTTCCCACCTCAGCCTTCCGGTCTCAACTCCAAAGCTAAACTCGGCTCCCGAGGAACCCAGCACAGGGCACTGCCGAAGCCAACTGATCTCGGAACACGCTAAGGCAAAATAATACTGTAACTTTATCAAGCATTCATTAATCAACTACTTCCCCGTAAATCGGGAAAGCAAGTCACAAAGGGAGAGTGCATTAGCAGCACGTGGAGCAGAATCCTTCCCAAAAGGTAACAGGTATTTTCCAGAGGAAGAAATATTGCCGTTTTCTGCCATCTTCCATCCTTGCACCTGCGAACTCGACGGCATTGCTTTCTGCCCTGCTAATGAGACACTGTCACCCTGCCAGTCCTTCCAGAGCAGGAACTTTTACTGTGTTAGAGCATCTGTAACTTTTCTTCCATGTTTGCTAAGTGCCACATGCAGGTAAGAGGCCGTAATCTTTTACTTATTTAAATTTTATAGTGTCAATCTCACATTCTTGGCACTTCACAAAAATTTAAAGTAGCAATATGTGGTGCAAAAATGTAACTGCTGGTATATTAACTGCGCAGTTTTAGAACCATTCCCTTCGTACGACCATCACTACCACCAAGAGAGTCAACTGGGAGACAGTTCTTGATGTGACAGTATTACAGCGGGAAAAATCATCAATGAGACAATGTTTCCACTTGAGAGAATATGCCTATACGTTTTTGGTATCCAATAACGTTGGCTTATCCAGCCCTGCTTTTAAGATGAGACAGAAGGATATAAAGCTTTCTGAGCAGAAGGGGTTTCCTGAGATTAGGGTTTAATTAGCCTGGGTTGGCAGCTGGGAGTTTTGTTAGTGACTAGACCACCGTTAACACCCAATTACCTGTTCTCACTGCAGATGATCTGGCCAGTCCCTATAACTGTATACAAGGGTACACATAAAAATACAACTGCATTGCTGATTTTGAAAAGAATTTGATGTAAAATTTGCTTCTTGCATATTCTAGTTATTCCTGCTATGCGCCTATTAAAGACAAGAGACGCCTGGGGAGGAGAGGAATGAAACCCTCCATCAGCACAGCTACGGCAGCGTAGAGCATCCCTTTCCTCCAGCTGGCTGCGCAACGACCACAACTGACTTGCAGCAGAGCTGGGCAGAGCACCACCACGATTTCAGAGGGCTGACATGTCCAGACACTCTGGTAGGCCTAGCAAAGTATGCCCCTTTTAGCATTTCTAAGAGAGATCACATACCAGCCATGAAAGAGGGGGGCTGGATGCAGACTGCATCAAAGACGGGTGAAGCAGATCCACTATGCAAGTTTATGGGTCCAAATTGTCACCACAGATGAGCCGATCCAACAGCTAGCTGCTGCCCAAAGACAGGACCTGCTTCTGTCTCTTGCCACGTACGCCCAACTCTGTCCCCAGAGAACCGTTTCAGGCTGCTAAACCAGCAGAGCTAACGGTAGCGGGTATGCCACGGGGGGAACGGGTGCTGAGGGACATGGTTTAATGGTGGGTTTGGCAGTGTTGGGTTGATTGTTGGACCCGATGATCTTAAAGGTCCCTTCCAACCTAGACAATTCTATGATTCTAACAGCAGTGGCACCCTGAGCAGTAGAAGACCAACCACTCTACAGGACAACACCGAAAGGGGATCCAAATTGATGGTTACCTTTCATTCCACCAGAGAAGCCCCTCCAGTTAGCAAAGACCATCAGAGGCAGCCCTTCTCTGTTGAAGTCATTGATAGCCTGCGCAGTCTTAAAGGCAGAGTCAGGGAACCACACCTGACCAGCCTGCTGGATTATCTGTTGGGAATAAAAAAGACTGTTAAGCCTTGAAACACAATAGCGTAAGAGTTAGTATAAAAATACAGGAGTGGATGCAACAAGAGCTGTGATGTGGAGTTAAGAAGGAGCAACACAGTGTGTGAAATGCTTAGGATCTGCTTGCCCACAGAAAAATCGGGACAATCCTTCTGTCACCAACATCAAGAGGAGTGTTCCCACTGATTTAGCTAAGAAGAAAAATAGAGGTGGTCTGGAAAGCCTGCTACTACTATGCTGTAAGAAGCTGAAGGAGAAGAAGAGAGAGACAAGGACATGTAAAGGAGAAAACCCCAAGGAGACTATGCAGGGCTAGAGCTGTGAATTCAGGCAGGAGAAAAGCAAAATGACAGAGCAGAAAGACCGTGAAACGCTACGGTCACAGCAAGACAACAGGGAAATGATTTCTGCTTGCCAGACCTCCTGTGCCCTGGTCCCTGCATCGCACCCAAGTCACAAGAGAAGCAGGACTGCTGGGGAACGTCTCTCCTGTGCAATGGCCAATGCAACTGTCGGTTCACTCCTCCCAGCAACTGCCATGCAGTAGCACCCCACCAAGGAATGGCTATACATTTTGTCCCACATTTGAGGAAAAAAATCCCATCAAAACAAGTGCTCTTTTCCCAGCGACATTTGCAGAGGACAAACAAACAACCGAGCACACGTTCAACCTACCTTGGCCTCCGAGTCCAGGTTCGCAGGATCAGCAGGGATGCTGAGCTCCACCGTCCTCGTTTCTACGGCAACTACTCCTACAGGTATTCCTCCCAGCCTGGCAACATGCGAGACAAATCAAAATTCATATTTCTACTGTTACACAACTAGACATTTTTTTCCAATTTGCATCAAAATACTCAAGAGAGACAAATCATGCAAGCAAACAGCAGAAGGAGCAGTATGGCCTTTTTGAAGAGTTTAGGCATGTGGCTGAATTTCAGAGTAGAATTTACAGTTCTCAAAGCAAAATCTAGTCCTACAAACTAGCACATACGTCAGTAAAAATTGAATAGAACAAACCAAAGCCCAGATTTCGAATGATATAGCTACATCTCCACCACCCTTCATCTGCTACCACACAGATTTTGATACTGATGGTCCTGACCATGAAAAATAAAACACGCAGACGCCAAGGCTTCCCAAGCCCTCTTTTCACAAGCACTGTCAGCTGACGGAATACATCCACAGAAACTCCCTCTCCCATGAGGTTACGGTGAACGATGGGTAAAAGGTTTGGGTTTGCCCATCTATCTCCTCCCCAGACCCTCTGCTGCAGGATGACTGCAAGGGTGTGAAGGGAGCAGGGACAGAGGGATGGGCAGGGAGCGTAGGCACCAGGGAGGATGCTCAGCTCCGCTTTCTGCAGCGTCCAACCACTCCGGTACACAAAAGGCATCTTGCTTGTGCTGACAACTGCCTACTCCCAGGACGGGAGTCCCAGCAGAGCCTACACTCTCTCCTCAACCACCTCAAGCTGGATGACACGCGCTGCAGGGAGAAAAAGCGTCGTGGCCTATGTGCACTAGGGGGCTGAAAATATTCCCATTCGCTATGATTAAGAGTCTGCCTAGAAACCTGTAATTGCAGAAGCCGTCTTAAATCGGTAACTTATAACTTCTATATTAGGGCCCATGTGACCTAATAAAGAACATCTTTATCCAAGTATTACAGTTATTTATTGAACTTGAAAACAGCTCAAAACAACTTCTGTTTTCCATTATACTTC
The DNA here is from genome assembly GCA_013398815.1 of Ibidorhyncha struthersii. Taxonomy (NCBI): domain Eukaryota; kingdom Metazoa; phylum Chordata; class Aves; order Charadriiformes; family Charadriidae; genus Ibidorhyncha; species Ibidorhyncha struthersii. Next base: position 115,625 of record VZSZ01004791.1, on the reverse strand, counting down.
ATATAAATTTTATCAGGCTAGCACATGAAGATGCTACATCTTGTTTTATAGTGTGTCCCTGGACAAGTTGCCATAGAATAATAAAAGACAATTTACAGCCAAGAGCACACATATTCCAAACATACATACAAAAGATGAGTTTTGGCAGCACTTACAGTAACAATCCCAGAAGAATACATCCCTATTTGTTTTTTCAAAATGCCACTGCTTTTGAAAGAAGTCAGTTTCATTTGTATTATATATACCTGTGTGTGAGAGTCCAAAGCAACTTGGAATTTGTCAGAAGAAAGGAACTGCAAGTGAAGCTGAGCATGGGCCTGGACAGAGACCGAATCATTGATTTCCCTCGCCCCCTGCCTAACCTAAAAGCCGTTAAATAATTATAGGATGTTGTGAGAAAAAACTTTGGAGTGTCATGGATGGCAGATAAAAATATCAAAGTGTACCAAAAGGTCGGAGGACATCCCAAGGTTATGTGCTACAATGAAGAGTGGAGTCAGCAAGTATTTTTGGCTGCTCTCAACAATGTAAAGAGATCAGAAAATATTCTGCGTGGAAAGGATGTGCAGGGGTAAGAGCAGTCAGGCCCCTGGGACGGCAGTGGTCAGAGACATGAAACTCCAAGGCGGCCGAGCTGAGCTGTGCTGCACATGAAGGCCCCTTCGGCTCAGCTCGCGGGGCTGGTGCAGCCCATCCGCTACCACCTCGCTCTGTCCTGAGCACAGACTCCTCCTCCTGCCCAGGAGGACCGAGGAGGACCATATCCGAGGAAACGGGTATGTTTCCCTGCATCACTTTCTGCACTAGGATAGTCCAAAGGCCATTCTAAACCCATTAAAGATGCTCAAAAAATCTTAAGAGCAACATTTTGCTGAGCACACCCTCGTATCTGGAAGCCTCCTTCAGTTATTATGCTGCATTTCATTAACATATTAACGTGGCTCCCGATGGCCATTTTAGAGCGGTCCAGAATGGACACAACCCTCTGAGATGTTGCACATGAGCTCTAGCGGATGCCAGAAGCTTTGCTATCTCACAGCACGACCTCTGTCTCTCTGGCCCTCATTAGGAGGGCTCCTAGAGCTGTGGCTTTGAAGAGTCTAAAAGAGAAATGGGAGCTCCCAGTGCCAAATATTCTGGGCCCACGTGTGCTATCAACATAATGGAGGTAAGAAACGGCAGTGATTCATGGCTATACTGGCTGGGAGCCCAGCTGGCTATCCCACTTGTGCTGTGTTTCAGCAACATGGTGTCTCTCCCTGTCTCCCACTGAATGCCCCGGTAATCAAATACAGCATCACCAGGGACATGCTGGTACTACGGTCAGTCCTTGTGACACCAGTTTGGTGCAGCTAGAGGCTGATGGAGTCAGACCCCAGGGGTGGCCATGGGATTTCCAGAAGATTGTAAGCATTATCAGCTAATTTGGCTCTGCGTTGTTGGCACTGTGACACTTGACTGTACAGGAGGCAAAAGATCTGTAAATAAAAGGTTTTTCTTTGACGCAGACTTCTGTTAGGAGCTAAGGCACTCTGAACACCCGTCATGCACAGGCATGACCGGGTCTCATTAAGGTAACACCTGAAGCCTCCAGGATCCCGTTCAGGCACTTCAGGCTTTTTTTCCTCCACTCTCACTTGTTAACAAAAAAAAGCCCAGGCAGGCTGACAATTAACCAAAACCACTGACATCAATTAGGAGCTGGGATTCAGCTGGGGGCAAGAATATGAAGCTCTGTCTTGAGAGGAGAGCTGGTGGTAGTCTGAGGAACGAGGAGTGACAAAGGATAAGCATGCGGCGTTTGGACAGCTCGAGCACTTGCAGTGGAAACTCAAGGGAGATAAATGCACTCCTTCAAAATGGCTTTATTCTGAGAAGTAGACAATCAGATCAGGAAAGTCACAGTGCCATTTTGGAGGGGGCAAAAAACTAAAGAGACTAGAAAAGAAGTGGTGGAGGGGGTTTTGAGCCCAGCTGTGATTTGCATTCTGCCAAAACACAGGATCCCAATCCGGGCTTGTGCTTCCTGCCAGCTCGGAGCGGTCACAGACCTGCAACACTGAGAATGACCCAGGCGGGACGTATTTTCAAGGCAGGGTTCTAAATCTCAAGGCAACGGGGAACATTTTAGAATCCTGCCCAGGAGCCACATCGCAGCAAGGTAAGGGGAAGTGACCCTCCTCGGGAGGAGGCGAGTGCCGCAGGTCTGTGGAGAGACACATCTCTGTGTTGTGAAAAACAACAAAGATCAGGTGTGGCAGGTGCTGGTTTGGAAAACACTACAAGTTATTCCACACAAACCTCGACGTTAAGCTCTTCTCCACGCACAGGTTCTTGGGATTTGCTCTAGCTTTAGCTGAACTTTTCTTGCAAGTCAAATAAGACTGCAAAACAATAAACTGCGTAATGCACCTTCAACTAAGTCAGAGCTGCAAGAAGGCCTCGCTACGCAGCCGTGTACCTAGGGAAGCTCACATCGCCTGCCGTCATTTTTAACAATATCTCTCTTTTTGGCTTTTGTGCATGTTAAAGCTGTCACCTCCAAGCAAAACAAGAGAAATGATCAGACCATGCTTCATTCGTGTGGTAAAGAAGTATCCTATTCAAGTAATGACTTATTTTTACTTATAGCCATTAACTTTCAAAGGAGGTTCTAGAAAAAGGCAAAGCATAACGAAAACTTGATTTCTACTAATGTCTAGAAAGCCTCTTAGAATTTACCTTGCTCTACCAACGACAACTGTTTGCGCCCAGGGCTGCATGATCTCCAGGAACGAGCCATTGTCAAAGAAACCACTTAGCCACTGTCCTTTTTGACCTAAAGGGAAGGGAAAAAAATGGAAACATCAGAGGAGGAAGGAGGGAGGGAAGAAAGAAAGAAGAGACAATATAAAAGGAGCAACTGAAACTTGCTTAAAAATGCCAACTGGAGATCTTGGCACTGTCTTTTTATTTATTTATTTATTTTAAAATAGATTATAATACAAGGGAACATTAGACAGCTGAGCATTTGTCTGCCTTCAGCCATCATGTCTTATTTCATTTGCTAGTCTGCATAAAGACAGTCATTTATCAGCAAAAGCATCATTTATTGTTAAACGATGGGGTTCGGATAGCAGAGGGACTTTGCATGCTTTTAAATAAATAACTCTGTTTTTTTCAAGACACCACAAACATTTGTCAAAAGGCAGTAAAGTCATTAAAGATGGTTTTTCAAAATGCCTATTTCCATTTTAAAACTTATCTCACATTTTTCTCTTGATTCTGCCTAATCTTTCCTTTAAGGAAAGAATGCTGAAGAAATTCAGGAACCAAATGTAAAATTGTCTATGATATTTTAAAACTTGACCACAAACCTGAGTGTGCTTCACACATTCTTTCAGAAAAACTGAAATGAAGTACTCGAATACCAAAAGCCTACTTGGTCCATAGAAGGCACCAGATGATGAACCTCTCCCTAAACTGACGCACGCACGCTGTAAGTCACTGTCTGGGATCAGGTCATATGCTGCCAGACCTGTTCTCCTGCCCAAAGAAGGCGGTAACTTCCGAATGCTTGAGAGAAATCAAACTGCTCCCGAAGAGCACATTACCAAGACAACTGTGCACTTCCAAGAGAGACAAACTTTTCCTGACCCTTGCAGACAACCAGCTTCTACCCTGAAGTCTGAGGGTTTGATTACCCTGATCATGCAAACTATGAACCAGTATTATTGTTGGTGACATGGACAGTGGGATCGAGTCCACACTCAGCACGTTTGGCGACAATCCCAAACTGTGTGGAGAGGTAGACATGCTGGAGGGGAGGGATGCCATCCAGAGGGACCTGGGAAGGCTGGAGAGGTGGGCCCATGCCAACCTCATGAAGTTCAACAAGGCCAAGTGCAGGGTCCTACACCTGGGTCAGAGTAATCCCAAGCACAAATCCAGGCTGGGCGGGGAATGGATGGAGAGCAGCCCTGAGGAGAATGGCCTGGGGGTGCTGATTGATGAGAAGCTCAACATGAGCCAACAATGTGCGATCGCAGCCCAGAAGGCCAAACGTATCCTGGGCTGCATCAGAAGTGTGGCCAGCAGGGCGAGGGGGGGGATTCTGCCCCTCTGCTGCGCTCTGGGGAGACCCCACCTGGAGTGCTGCCTCCAGCTCTGGAGCCCCCAACATAGGAAAGACATGGACCTGGTGGAGCGGAGCCAGAGGAGGCCCCGGAGATGCTGCGAGGGCTGGAGCCCCTCTGCTGGGAGGACAGGCTGGGAGAGTTGGGGGGTTCAGCCTGGAGAAGAGAAGGCTCTGGGGAGACCTCAGAGCCCCTTCCAGTCCCTAAAGGGGCTCCAGGAGAGCTGGGGAGGGACTTTTTACGAGGGCATGTAGGGATAGGACGAGGGGGAATGGCTTCAGACTGGAAGAGGGGAGATTTAGATGAGATATTAGGAAGACATTTTTCCCTGTGCGGGCGGTGAGCCCCTGGCGCAGGGTGCCCTGAGAAGCTGTGGCTGCCCCATCCCTGGAGGTGTTCAAGGCCAGGTTGGACGGGGCTGGGAGCACCCTGGGCTGGGGGGAGGTGTCCCTGCCCAGGGCAGGGGGGTGGAACGAGATGGTCTTCCAGGTCCCTTCCAACCCAAACCATTCTATGATTCTGTGATTCTATGATTATTTGGCCTTTATATGACAAGTGCAGTATCCGACTTGGGAGGGTTCCTCCTGCATCACAAACTCCGATATATTGACAACACCTCTCCACCCCCACATGCAACAACAGATCTGTGCACTAACAATCCACATACATTCCTTCAAGCAAAATTTTTGGGATGACAATTAGTCCTGTGGGAACCAGGTTGACAGTTTACGGTATATTTCTCTACTTTCCATAGCTGTTTGTTAAGTGGCCGCAAAAGATGCTACGAACGAGTCAAGCCTCACTCTGTCAGTTTGCTCAGTGGCACAGTACTGTTTCTGCTCTCCAGACAGGAAGACCACGGCAGGAAGGTTTTCCAATATTTTAGCGTGGACCCTACTCCAGTGAACAGGTAAGGACATGACATAGCGTTCATTTGGGCTGATTGCGGATGTTGGATTGGGGAGTGACAAGTAAGATTTGCAGACAGCTCTCCTTCTGCAGCTCTACAGCCTGTATAAGCTGTACATCCCAAAGACAAGGTGTCGAGATACTCTCCCCACCCAGACAATTATAGAAATCACAACCCGCTGGGAGCCCCTGCTTCCCACTGGGGCTTCATGAAACTCTGCCAAAAGACCCCCACTCAAACTCCACAAAAGCCCTCCCAGCTTTACCCCGTGGCACACAGCTCCTGAGGAATGCTTTAATCTGAACAAGCACCTCTGCTTCTGCAAACCCAAGTCCAAAACCAATTAAAAGTGGAGATCCAAGCAAGCTAACCTCTGCTGACTTAAACAGGATGGAGAGTGTTTTATCAAGACCAAACTTGTAATTACTGTGTTCTACATTCCTTGGCTCTGTGGCCCCACTGTAAAATGTGACCATCCATTTCAAAATTATCTCTTTATCGTGAGCCCAAAGCTGATCGTTTAGATTCTGGCCTCGTGTCGGGCGTCAGTTTGAAGAATATCACGGCAATATCTCCTCTAATAAATGGCTTTAACTTTTCACCTAGGAGATATCTGCTTTAACTTATCACAGGGAATCATCTGCTTTCCTTAACGCTTCCACTAAATTAAAATCTGAAGTCACTCGATTTGGAAGCCAGCGTTAGCTGCACTCAGACAGCTGGATGAATTACTTGAGAGATGATGAAAAAATATTATCCAAAACCAGAAAACTTAGTTTATCACAAATCTCATTTTAGCCCCCCAAACTCATTAATAACAGCGGCCATGATGGTCACCCAGTTTGCAGCTTGTATGTACACAGGCTTCACAACCCCAAAAGCATACATGGGGGTTCAGTGGTTTGCAGCATTTCCAATAAAATTACTCTCCAAGATCTACAGGAATTCTTTAGCGTAAAGGGCTTTGTATATGGACTTTCCTCTGAATCATAAAAAAAGAAAATCTATAAAAGTAACTAAAATTGTAAGTGTCCTCAAGTGCTCAGAATTTACATGCTATTTTTTATATTGTATTTAAATTGTTTAGAATTAATTACTTTATAAACTCTGACAAACAGTCTTGAAACAAGACACATTATTGTATATCCAGGCCAGCAAAGATCTACGTACTTGGATTTGGGCGTCCAGCCAGCATCCAACGAGGATCATAGGGCGTCTTGGTAGGAACAAAGTCTATGGTTCTGTCTATAGGATCCTTGACTTTGAGGATAGGAACGGGGCTGTACACACTCTAAGGGAAAAAAGAAAATCATTGATGGAAGTAATTCTCCTGCATGGCTTTGCACCAAACACCGTCTCTGAAGGACCTGGTGGGACTCCTCTTTCCCCTACACTGCACAACTCTTCAACTGATGGGATCCCAGAGCCTTGACAAGAGCCTGAAGAAACTTCCAAGGCGCTCCGTACACTGTCTCAAACCCTCCTTTGGGATCGTATGCCATACAGTGTACTTCACTTGCTCTTGAACTTCAGGGACAGACAGCATTAGCGAGGGGTTGCAATTTAATTTTTGAAAGGTGACCGGGCCACCTGACTCATTCCATGAGCTCTTTCCTAAAGGAAGGTGACCTGTGTGTTCTTGTTGCTGCCTTCCTGGCTGCAGAGCAGCTTACACATAGACATCAACCCCTACAAATTACTGCCTCAGAGGGCAACTTTTAGAGTCCTTTCAGTAAGAAACAATCCATCGCTGCCATAAAATCCTGCTACCCAGAGTACGGAGGGCAGCACGCCAGGGGAGCGAGGTGACAGTACCCCAGGCAGCGCCAGGCTGCCCCGCATCCCAGTTCCTGCAGCACTTTAAGACAAAAACTGCTTTGTGTACTTCAGTACCATAATGCTTAACATTGAGCCTTGACCACGAGCCTAACCCATTTTGCTAGGCACCACGCAAACACAGAAAACCCCCCACAGATACAGACAGCCCCTCACCCCAAAAACCCCTGCGAACAAAGCAAATAAGCAACGGCACCCTGCACTCCTGCGGGGCCAGGAATTACCTTTGGCATGTAAGAAAGCCACTGCAGAATAGTGTAAACCCCTTCAAAATCATCACACACAGTGCCGTGCGTCACTCCGTTGTTGTGCATTATCTGGATCCCGCCCAGTTGGTTGTTGGAGGTATAAACTTCCCGTCCAAGCACCTTTTGAAAGAAAAAACAGAAAAACCATCAGAGGATGGGATGGGACGAGGAGGTGTTGAGTAAGGCAATACACACAAGCCCATTCCTGCAGCAAGTCATGATCCTTTCAACACCAAAGGACAGAGAAAACCACTCACAACAGACCCTCCCAAGCCCTGTGCACAGGTAAGATGGATAGTGGATATGTGGATATATGGATATGGATAGTGATCCCCAAGGGGAATGATACAAGCAGAGAAACTGAGGCAGGGAGCAGTTATAGCACTCGCCCTTCCCCAAGCAGCAACGGAGCTGACGTGACTGAGACTCCTGGGAGCTGACCCAAGCTCAGCTCACTAATTCAAAATTGCTCCAACTAAGACGACTGGTAGGGTGGAACCACTTAAACCTTTCACTGAGGAAAACACCCACACCATGCATAAAGATAGGTGTAGCAAAGATAAAGCCCTACCAGTTCCTTAGAGAGACTGGAAAGAATAAGACTCTGACTGCTGGGCTTCCAATTCTCTTGCCCGGCTCCATCTCTAATCTCAGCCCAGGCGGCGCAGCTCTTTTCTCATTCTCCTGCTGTCTCTTTCCATTTGCCCTCTCCCTGACTGATACACTGATCTCTCGGTCACTCAGCTTTCTGCTCCACTGAGTCCATATTACTAATAACACCTCTGCCACGGCCAGTTTACCTCATGAAGGCAGGAGCACATCATTACAAAATAAACTCATAACTTTGACATTCTAGCAAATACATGCCGTTTGTTATTTTTATGGGTTGAGTCTTTCTAACAGACAGAGGGCATTACATACCTGCTTCATTTAGATCTTAAAAAAAAAACCCTCAAACACGCACAGCCAACCTGCCCTCCCTCACCAAACAACCAGCGCCACTCGTTTTCGGAAGAAGGGCCACGCCAGGAGAGGAGCAGCCCACAGCCCAGGGCAACCCGCTCCTTACGGAAGGGATGCTCAGGTCTGACTTCATCTTCATCCTGACATCCTACAGCGAGGGCTTGGGACATAAATCATCTCACTCAGAGGAGAGGGGTGCTCCACATTTCTCAGGATTCGACCTTTTGGGCTGAAAGTAAGAAGGTACTAAAGGGATATGAAAATAGAAGATTTTGATCTGGTTATAAAACTACAGTGGACCAATTAGCTTTTTTCCCCGCACACCAGCAGTTAATCACAGCTGGGGTCAGGGAGCCACTGCGCCCATCTAAAGCGTTGCCTAACCGGTAAGGCTCAACGCTATAATTTCCTTAACTCCAAATTTATTTTCCTTTGGAGGAGAAAAGGCCCGGTGGCCTGGCGTTTCACAAAACTCAGCATTTTACAGGCACTGGATGATCCTCACAGAACTCCCCGTGAGACAGGTGTCAGTCGAGGTTTAAGTACAGAAGAAACCGAGGCACAGAAATCACGCAACTAGCCCCAAAGTTTAGAAGTCAATGTGAGCATTGTGGTTTTGCAGAGAGATGTTCCTGCGTCTCCCTTCTGAGCTCAAACACCTTCATCTTCCTCTAACAAAATCAGTGCCATGAAACGGCACGGGAGGAAAGGCAGCAGCATAGGTTTAGGTTCAGGGCAAGAAAAGCACGGGCTTCCAGCTGCCAGGCCCAAGTCTAGCTAAATGCTTTCCACAGAGGAAAATAAAAGTAGAGAGGATTTAAACTCCCCATCTATGAACTAATGCAAACGTATGTACATGCAAAAAGGGCCTCTGCTGCTGCTTATCTGGAGACACTGTAGACAGCTCAGGTTTACCGCTGCTGACAGGCAATGAAAACAGTCTAATATACCGCCTGCTCTCCCCCTTAAATCCCTTTTTGGAGATCAAGATAAATATGCAGCTCCTTTTCCCGAGTGCTCCGGACATTTCAGTGAAGTGGCGGAGCACTGTGAGGGGCTGTGCAGATGAAATCCCTCTGTAATACCGAGCGAGCGTAGTATTTACTTGTCAGTGTTTGTCAGCAAAGGCAACGCAGTCCCAAGCTGCATTCAGAAGCGGTACTGGTGAGCACTGGCTGCCTTCCTCTGTATCACGTATACGTCCACACACGTGCACTTGCACCTGTGCCGAGGGCCGCAGGAGGGACGTGCCATATGGACACACACAGGCTCTGAATCACACCCGCGTTTAAGCCCAAAGGCAGAGGAGGCTGCTCCACTCCCCGGCGCGGAAACTGCGCAGCGAGGGGTTAAAGAGGCTGTCTCCCAGGGGTACTGCGGGCTGGGCGCTGGTCCCCTAACCTGTGTCTGCACGTGGGCTCTCCTGTCTCCTCCGGAGCGATCAGAGAACCTGCCAACTCGTTTCACACATGCAGCTGCAGACTGAATTGGGTGCCAGAGGTTAAAAGGCACCGAAGGGCTAGCCAGCTTCCAGACAATGATCATGGGGCTCGAGAAAAAAATGAATGTGATAGCTCATCCATTCAGCTCTGCTAACCACCTCAGCTCTGACCTCAGAGGACTACATTCTTAAAGGCTGACAAGTAATTCAATCTCCAATTAGCAATCTTAAATGGTGCAATGCATATTGCCGTATAAATGTTTCTGCAAGAAAATATCCAAGGGTGAAAGAGAATACATCTGCTGGAGAAGTACAAAACCGATGCTTCTGCAATTAAAGGTTTTAGATGTTCCTCAAATAAGGCACGTGGTCAGCAGAGGCATGAGCGGATTTAGAAGTGTTGCCAAATCAGTTAGACAAGCAATGCTAGAAGCAAACTTCATGGAAGAAAAGACTGCACAGGGTTAAACCCTGTACCTGACATGATCAGGATCTGTCCAAAGGGTAAACTTCAAACCCCGAGTTTGAAGTACAAGGTTAAGTCACATGAAGTAGAAGGTTAAGAAGTGGAAGTAGCATTAGCCCAAGGCTAATGGTGGCTGTTTAACGACCAAATGCGTGTGGAAGGGTTAAGTTTGCAGAGCAGGCCCTTCCTAGCAGGAAGGTTACCAGCACTCAAGGGAACAGTCAAAGATGCAGCTACCAGAGGTGGCTGCCACAGAGCAGAGATCAGGCAAGGTCCAGCAAGAGAGCTGGAAAAGAACAGGTTCCAGGATTTTAAAGCTGAGATACACAATATACATATACCTGAATATGGGCAATATTTGACCTCTCATCTTGTGCTTCATCTCATGGCAAAAACAGACAAAAAAGAGCAGCCATGAACAGCAAAGCACCAGATCGGAAGCTTGTGGTGCCAGAAAATTAGCTTTAACTTAAATTCTTGCCACACCATGAAAGCTCGGAAACCCAGAAACCATGTTTCTGTCCACCTGGAGTTTGACACGCACCAGTCAAAGGGAGGTGCTGCAGGTGACTGGCCCCCCACAGAGATCCCAAACTTGCCCTTTCTGAAGCCTCTCGTGAGGACCCTCATTGCTGTTACTACCCCTCTCCTGCACGTTATCCCAGTGCCTTTGCATTTTGGAGATCATTTTTCTTTTCCAATTCAGCAGCAGTCGGAGTGACGTTCCTAAACGAGGTGCAGCGAGTGCCGCTCCCTCCACTGGAAGGTGTCAGCAAACAGGTCTCCTTCCCTTTCCACCAGCCATCTTCCCCACCACCCCTCCAAGCACCAGCATTAACCGTAACCGATAGAGCACAACTGCCACCACTTATTCCTTGTGTATTCCATAGCAAATGGCCTCCCAGTCGCTAGGGACCCAGGTTGGATTCAGATGAGCCACTCGGTCTCCCCTCCCTTTGCTCCTGAAGACGAACCTTTCAAGGGTGTCAAAAGCAGTGCACATGGACAAACGCTTCCCCTGTGCCCCCATCTCCAAAGAGGGCCTACAGGAGAGCTGGGGAGGGACTTTTTAAAAGGGCGTGTAGGGACAGAATGAGGGGGAATGGCTTCAGACTGGAAGAGGGGAGATTTAGATGAGATATTAGGAAGAAATTTTTCCCTGTGCGGGCGGTGAGCCCCTGGCGCAGGGTGCCCCGAGAAGCTGTGGCTGCCCCATCCCTGGAGGTGTCCAAGGCCAGGTTGGACGGGGCTGGGAGCAACCTGGGCTGGGGGGAGGTGTCCCTGCCCAGGGCAGGGGGGTGGAACGAGATGGTCTTCAAGGTCCCTTCCAACCCAAACCATTCTATGATTGTATGACATTGGTGAAGCGGTCAGAAGGCAATGTTAGTTCTAGAGCTGCATGAGTTAAAGTTCAGCCCATGATTGCAAGAACACACACTATTTCCCAGATAACGCAACCTTGGACACCACGTGCTTACAAAACACACGGGCAGTATTGCCAACGCTTATTTCATTTGCTCCTTCAAAAGCCACTCTCCCTACTGTAACGGGAAACTGCATTTCTTTTTACTTCGGAGGATCTTTTGGAAAGTACAAAGGAGAGCCAGGATTCTAGCAGCATTCTCAGCCTTTAAAAGACCATCCTCAACAGGTTTATAGGCATGTCATATGCATATTAATCATCTTCTAGCACTCAAACCCATGATGACCAGCTGCTTTCTCTGTGCTCCTTTTCAGAAACTGAGCTGCTAGTTAGTTGAGACATTCACTGCAAAGCTGGTGCGGCTGCAAACTTGATTGGCTCATATGTTTCATCAAAGATGAAAGATCTGAAAAAATGACAGCAGAGGGCTTGAATGGGAATCATTATGTAACATAAGTGCTGTTATTATTCAGAGCATATCATGTGTTTATATCAAATATAAGTGCCAGATTTTTATCTGAATAATTTCAATAATTGCAATTCCCATCCTGCCATTTATATTATCTGCCAGAAACCTGAAGCAGAAAAGGCACATGCACATACTATAAATAGCCTATTTTTCATAAACAGGCAGAAATGATCAGAATGAATGTCTCATCAGAAAACACAACGTAGGAACTTAAAACCCGACTGCTATTATGTGCAGTCAAGCCTCAACAGATCTTACAGTGATCACTCAGCTCTTCCCCCAGACGTGTCGTTAGCGGGTAACCCAGCAGCAGTGCCGGACAGGGGACCCAAGCCGGGGTAGGATGCCAGCAAGAGCCGTGCTCCCGAACAGACCCGTTCCGAGCCTTCAGCCCCTTCGCATAGCGGCGCGAGCACAGACACCTCCTCTCCGCCTGGCAACGGGCTGCACTTCTTGCATTTCTAATCTATGAATGTGTGCAGTTCCTGCACTTCTAATTTACGAGCGTTCGGTGGGGGACCCTTCTGACTTGGGAACATATTGGCTCGGTCTAATGCTTGGAGATTATTAAAGTCAGAGCTATACTCCACTATCAAGTCTACAGATCTTTTATTTAGAAGATATGGTGCTCTAAATGCACAAAGAGCTCCCTGTCACCTTCACATTAAAGCCCCCAGTGCCTGGTAAATGGAATTATATAGCTGTCATCTCCTTTCCCCAAAGTTTTAAGAGTACAATGGGCTCATTTTTTCACACTCCATCCCAGCTTCAGAACTAAGAGACCTACTTTGTATTGATTTAAAGTCTCAGAAATAAATAAACCTGCTTCACCAATGTGATTCACAAGAAATTCATGATACACTATTGCATGATATATTTCAAGCTGTGGCTCCAGCTCTTTTTTCCCTTTGGTGAGTGATGGGGGAGGTGGGAGGTAGGGGGAGGTGGGGGGGAAGCTGACAGGCTGATGGTTATTGGAGATGGCTACTGACTGCAAATCCAGGAGTAGGTCTTGCTGGTGGAGTCTTTTTCTTGCTTTAATCTGGCGAGATCAGAGGGGGAAGGGGAAAAAGCAATTGCACTTCACCTCTGGCAGCAGGGGAAGATGCATCCAGATGGACGCTGCAACCGCAGCTGGCCTTTCTACACCACCTTCTGCTGAAGATCCCAAAGCACCTTACCGATACAAAGGGTGCGGGGCTCCACAGCTGGTCAGATACAGAGGAGGCATTCTCTCTGTTTGCAGATGGCAACATGAAACATTACTGGGAGGAAAGAGTTCTATCTTGCAATAATTGATGAGGAGTTTTGAAAATTTCTGGATTGCAACAGAAAAATCAAATTTTGCAATCCTGAGATCTGAACAAATATCAGACAGGGTCAAGATGTTTGCTTTTGGCTTCTGAAATATTTGTTGAAGGTATTGGAAGTAAAAATTACTTTGGAAGCAAGTCAGTTGCGGGGGGAGGGGAGAACTTTTCATTTGACAAAAAAAATTCCAAATGAGAAATTCATCAAATCTGATACTTTTTCCTGAAGAGTTCCAGTTTCAGTGAACTGGCATTTTCAAATGAAAAATGTCTTGTCAAAAACTTCTTGCCTAGCTCTCCTTTCAGGGTAGGGAGACTGCATGTTTTGCTCAAGGTCACTCCATCAGTCAGTGGTAAATCAAAAGGACTCAATATACTTTGCAAACTAAAATGACAGCCCCCTATTCTACATGGTGCAAACACATAAATCCCATCTGTCTCAGCTAGGGGTTCCCTAATCTAGACGCTAGCCCCAGGTACAACAGTAACGATTGTCTCCACGATACTTAAAGATCTTGTTTTGGTCATTCCCTTGGTCACCTTCTAGATCCCAACAGAACCCTCTTATTCAGAGACCATCCAAGAGGACAGGCTGCCCCCGAAGGTACCTCTTTCACCAGGAGAGCAAGACTTTGTTCACTTTGCAGGGTGGGTTTAGGCTTCACCATGAGATAAGTGACAATTCTCCGATGCCATTCCTAGAGTTTCCACTCAAGTGTTCAGAATGGCAGATGCTTTCTCTGCATTTCACCGCAGAGAAGACCCGCAGGCAGGTCACCCTCCTAGGGACACCCCAAGAGAGGGGAGGTCAGGACCAGTTATTACGGGACAGGTTTGAAAAGAGTCACCTTCCATTCAGCTCTGGTGGAACGTCAGGTACCAGAGTCAATGCCCCAGTAATAAGATACCCTGCAGGATCACCAGGAACTGGGATTTAATCCTGGTTATGTGTAACATATACAGGGCTTAGAATACACAGGAGTATCCCTGGAATCTACAGGGAGAGATTTAGATAGGCAGAATATGGGCCACTATGCTAAACTCCTCTTTAGCGGGAACAAACACACACAGCCCCCACAGCACAGGCAACATCCACAGAGATAAACTGATCAAGATCCATATTAAAAATGATAGAAAGAGGGAGGAAAAAAAAGTCAACAGAAATCTATTAGACTTTCTTCCCTAAGCAAACATAAAGGGACTGATAATGCAATGCCTGGAACGTAAATTGTCTCTAATGGGAACAATACACAAATATCACCACTTAAAGAAAGGCAATTAAAAATAAAATGCAGAAATGGGGGGTGGTGTTTGTTTATTTGCACTCATCTGAAGTCTGGGCATCCATCCTGCTTACATTAATTTCTCTACACAGAGCAAAGACCATTGTGTTACCAGGACTGCCACCAACCAGACAGCCCCAGCAGCTAATGCCTCTCACTGGCATTAAAAGAAAGGAATTTTGCTCTTTTCCTATTGCCAAATATTGCTAAATTGAGACTGACTCTTACAAGAGCTCTACTTGGATCGTGGTGCTCCAACCAGACTGGCTCTGTCGGGGTGTGAGCGATGGTGACCTATGCCAGGGAGCCAAAGCACCGAGGTTCCGCCGAGGTTCTAAGAGGGCTGAAGAAACCAACCTCCACCCGTGAACCCACCCTGGCTCTCATCACATCTGCCGCAACCACCCAGGGCACAGCAGAGCCGCCCCCTCCTGCTTCCCCCACCGCTGGAGCCAAGAGCGGGGTAACCTTGGTGAGATGCACCAGAGGAACCGGCGGACGGCTGATGCTGGGGAAGTGTCACTTTCTGTTTGACATTTCCTAGCCCCTCTGTGATTAGCATTCTCAAACACCCTGCACCCATACGTATCTTCCTAATAGTCTTGCTGTGCCACTACAGAAAGATTCATATCATGCATTAATAATTATAATGCTTCTTTGACTGACAGGGATGGCACTTGCTGTTCTAACTCACATGATTGCTCTCACATGATTGCCTTGATCTAATCCCAAGACTGGAGTCATCTTGAGCAGATCCTCAGCTATCCCTGCCTCGAATCTCAAAAAAAGAGCTTTCCACAGTCTGTGTTTTACCATAAAACCCCCGAACAGCATCAGTGTCAGGGGGAATTTATTTATTTTTCCGTATTGTGAAACTGAAGGGTAAATATTACTGCTCGCAATACTGAAGAGTGATCACTCACAGAAGACAGACTGACAGACTGCCTAAGCTTCTATTCCTCACCCCAGAGCTCTCCAGTGAGCTCAGACTGGACCCGGCAGCCTCTCGTGTGGGCACAGCACCCCCAGCAGCTCTGCCTGTTCCTCCCAAGCCCTGACCTGTTGTCTCACACTGTTATTCCAGTCCCACGGTGCCCAACAAGTTCTGCAGCTCCCCTCAGCTGAGACCTGCACACCCCGGAGCAGTGCCAGGCTGCTCCAGCACAGAGAGCAGAGGACATCCCGATGAGCCGGTGGGGTACGTCCGCACATCAGGCAGGAGACACTGAAGAGCAACCAACATCAGACAGCCATGCTGATGTGCCTCAAAACAAATTTGTCTCACCGAGCAACTTACAGCTGGGGGTAACCCCCATCCGAGTGAGCTGGTTTCAAGCCAGCTCCCGGACACGCTGCTCCACCATGCGGATGCTCCCAGGGTTCAGCCGCAATCCTGCCCCAGACCTACACTAGCGAAACCACCCATCACCGCGAAAGCAGCCATGCTGACCTCCATCCTGGCTTTGCCAGTAAGTACCATTCAGGACTGAATTTAAAATACAAGGATATTCTCTTCTGGCCCCGTGCAAAGGGGTTGTTGGGCTGTTGGGTTTTAAATGCAGATTGTCAAAAACGATCCTCGCAGCAATTATGGTCTGTTGTATCAACAAGTCCTTAGGGACTCATCCACAGTCACGTGATTGACACATACACTACGCTATCTTGACACAGTATGGCACCTATCATGTTAACGGCTTTGCCATGCACAAGCAGTGTCTGCATTAATGAAAGATGTACTCAGGAAAGGTCATGGGACGTTTGCTGGTAGTAGGCTTAGAAGTTTCTTAGATATTTACATACCACATTAGCAAGCCATCAAGTTTCCACTAATCAGTTCATCTCACAAACACCCCTCTTGAAGCTGTTCTTCAGAAATGTTTTCTCCCCATAAAAAACCACCAATTCACAGTGCCAGAAATATGACATTACTGACCTGGTAAATTGGTTCCTGAGCTCTTTCAGGTCTAGAATAGGTTACACAAGCGATGCATTGTTTAAATTAAGATCATTTTGCAGGCAAAAACTTCCACAGAAAGAAATTCTGAACATGGGGTTGCCCACTCTGCTGATGCACCACTGCTGGTAGGTGCCTTCCACCTGATGAGCTCAAAACACACTGCAAATACAAACGAAGTAAGGTTTCAAGACCGAGCTGTCAGCAGGTAACTGCCATTACACCCGTTCTGGTCAAAAATCTCAGACCACAAGCAGGCAGGCAGCTGTCTGCAGACTGGGAAATGAAGCCCAGAGTTCTCGGTTTTACCTATGCTTTCAGCATTTCGTATTTTAGTGGTTTCTGACTCTTCACCTTCACTGCCTCTTTCCCCACATGGACATATACTCCTGGCAGGTGGTATTTCCCCTCTACTCTGCTCTGGGGAGACCCCACCTGGAGTACTGCCTCCAGCTCTGGAGCCCCCAACATAGGAAAGACATGGACCCGTTGGAGGGGGGCCAGAGGAGGCCCCGGAGATGCTGCGAGGGCTGGAGCCCCTCTGCTGGGAGGACAGGCTGGGAGAGTTGGGGGGGTTCAGCCTGGAGAAGAGAAGGCTCTGGGGTGACATTGTTGCAGCCTTCCAGTCTGTAAAGGGGCTCCAGGAGAGCTGGGGAGGGACTTTTTACAAGGGCATGTAGGGATAGGACGAGGGGGAATGGCTTCAGACTGGAAGAAGGTAGATCTAGATGAGATATTAGGAAGACATTTTTCCCTGTGAGGGCGGTGAGCCCCTGGCGCAGGTTGCCCCGAGGAGCTGTGGCTGCCCCATCCCTGGAGGTGTTCAAGGCCAGGTTGGACGGGGCTGGGAGCACCCTGGGCTGGGGGGAGGTGTCCCTGTCCCGGGCCGGGGGGGGGGAATGAGATGATCTTCAAGGTCCCTTCCAACCTCAACCATTGTATGATTCTATTTGTCATGCTCACGCTTGGCACACTTGGATGTTCCTGACAAACCAGGCCAACAGCGTGGTGCCATGGGGCCCCAGGGATGAGGACAGTGGAGGACAGGTTGAGTGCCTGATATCATTCGGGCAGGCCAAGCCTAGAGGGTTTGGGGAAAAATACAGCTACATAGGAAGGAGAGGAAACAGAACAGTCTACTACTTCGATTCTTCCCTTCACCTCCAAAAGTGATAACAGCTTTAGATGTCCTACTGTGAAGTGCAGTGTGTGGGACAGTTCTTCATCATCGCTCAGAAAATGAACTGTTTGAGATACCAGGTTGAACATCTACATAACAAACGGAGGTGTACCAAATTAGTGGCAGTTTCTGAAAATCTCTGCTAAATCTGGTTTCCCTTAGAAAAAGCCTAGAACACGTATCTGTAGAGAAAACGTGATTGAAGCCACTATTTGTTTACATTAACAGAATAGTCTTAAAGACAGGATTTCTTTTAAACACAAAAGACAAGGAGAAGCAAACTAATTAAAAATAAGTCAGCAACAGACTTGGGAACATCCTTGTGAGGACTGAAATGAAATGTAGTCCTGGAAGCTCGAACCATATAAGCAATGCATAAATTGGGAGCACTGGGCTCTTCGGTCTTACTTCTATTAACAAGAAAACCAATGGAAATTAACCTGTTAGCGCACAGCAGCCGCACGTCACCTATCTCATATGAAATCACACCATGTTTAGCTTATGACGAGGAAAGGGAGTCAAGGGAGGTGGAGGAAGGTACAGCGGCGGAACATGGGGGAGGCAGGGAAAGTTAAAAAAAAATATAAAAATCTCTGCCTCAGCAAAAGTTTTCATTAAAATTTTAGACAAATGATCTCTGTGTCCTTCTCCCATGCTGCCTGAGGCTCCATGCTATTTCTATGCAAATAACAACCTCGTGGTTTATATCTTATTATTTCCACCGGAGCTGCGGCGACATGACCCGAGACGTGTGTGAGGTAGACAGCAAAAGAGAGAGAGGGAGAGAAAGAGAAGGAGAGGGAGGGAGAGAGATGGAGTGGCTGCTCGCTGAAGTGTGAAAAAATATTGTCAGGAGTGAGCGGCAAGAACAAAAAAAAAATTGCAGGGATAACGTGTTTATTTCAGCCCCTCTCCCCATGTGAACCAGCACCTTTTAAAATTCATTGGGCATCAGGCGATCATGCACAATCCATCTGCTTTCACTTTATCATTTGCATTTCATGCCTCCTGGCTTTTGATGTGCTGATACTTTGATGCAGTCAGGAGACGCGCATTATCATTATTTCAATTTTCAGGGGGGTCAGCGGGCTCAGCACAGGCGCGCGCACGCACTCACAAGAGAGGAATGAAATGTCATTTCCACCTCTCCACCCCCTGCTGAAACGCAGTGGTGAAGACAAAAGGGGTATGGATGAAACGCAGCCCCAGTGCCCCACACGTGGAGCACCGTCCCCACCACGGAGCATCACACCTTCTCCCCAGGTCTCTCCCTCGCCCGGTCTGGACTATAAACAAAGACAGCTTAATCAGGGGTAGAGGGAAACCTTGTACAGCTCTCGTGCAGTTTCTTGTCACCCCTGACAGGCAATGGGGCTGAGGGAATCCTTAAACCCGCCTGATATCAGGTGTCTTACAGCGATATGCCTCCCGGCTTGCAAAGCAGTGACACGGATGCAGTGAACAGCCAGCACGTGAAGAGTCAACTTCCAGAACCAAACACTAGCTTCAGCTAAAAATGAGATTGACCTTGAGCTCATCATCTAAGTTATAGGTTACAGGCTGGTTTTGGCAGCTGGACCTTTCCCTCTACACCTAAACCCTCAGGCTAGTTTTACATAATGATAATGAACAAGACCAGCAACAGATCTGCTGGCACGTAATGTTTATCACTGTCCCACTCTACTCCCCCCCGTAAATTAAAATGAATCCAGTGTTTCACAGGAGAAAAAAAACCCACCCAAAACCCGAACAACCTCCCAGAAAAAAACCTCCACTGCTCTCTGAAAGCCCAGTTGTCTCCATTGCTGCAGAAACATTTTTGCACCGCACGTTCTCTTCTTGCAGGGAGAAGACATTTTGAAGACAACATGTATGCAGACACAAGACTACATGTAAGCTTTGTACAGCACCTCTATGAAGACTGTAATTAAAAGTCAGTAATGGAAAAAAAAGTCTCAAATCTCTGACACATAATGGGGAAAAGCCAAAGGAATATTTGCATGCAACTGTGTTAGAAAACATTTGGTTCCAAGTGTCATGCAAGGTACCAGTTTCCATCTATTTATTTTTGTTTCAGTCACGATCTTTCCTCAAGACTGTGCCAGCTGCATTCGTGACCTTCTAATTCCCACACAGTAAAGCAGTGACGTTGCTGCATGGGGCTCTTCTCCCCATCTCCTCTAGGGGAACAAGAAGCAGCAAGGCTCACCCACTCTACAGACAAAAACTACAATAAGTTTCCACCATGAGACCCTTCTGGAGTCTTACTCACACGAGTGAACGAGAACGTCATCATCTATCACGCCCGAACAGCCTCTGCATTCCTACAAGGGAAGACTTTACTTAATCAGCCCCTGGCTGATAGTGACCTGACTTCTAGCTGAAAGAAAATTCGAACTGGCCATTTAAACTGAAGGGACAAGTGCTTAACAGTTTACATACAAGAAGATGGAGACAGAGGACAAGTCTGAAGCAGATACTGCCTCCATGGCAGGACGATGCAACTGCGTTAGCATTCACTATTTGCTTCACACCCTCCTTAAGATCTCAACTGGACTGAGCTTGGTCATTTCAGGTTAGCACAGGAGGTGGTTTCACTACTTCAGACCTATTTCTGGGACACAATCATAGCTGGATCCGATCAAGAAGCTCTGCCCAGAACTGCAGGGACTGGAAAATGAAGATCATATGAACTAGCAAGACACATCACACACCACCCAGGAGTGAGAGGGGATTCCCAGTCTCCCGCCATTCACGGACAGATAAACTTATTATTGGGTCTGGGCTTAGCTGTCTTACTGGGAAAGCTGGATAGGATGTAATAGGTTCCTCCTTTGCCTGACCTTTAGGCAGGAGGTGCAGTGCCTACATAAAAATATATGTTTTCCAACAGAGCGGGGAGGAGAGAAAAGGACACGGGATTATTCAGCCCGCTGAAATTCTTGGGATGGGATAAAGCACCCCCAGAAAGCATCTCCTTCTGCCTACGTCTGCTGGCAGGTATCAGGTGCTTAACTTTGACTAAATCCTTAATTTTTAAGTGCCTAAAATTTAGTGAGATTAATCTAGTCCTATAAAAGCATTCACTCCATGGGTGGAGAGTGCAGTTAAACCTGGAAAGAAGAGGGCAGAAGAGGAGGACTAAATAGAGTGGCCCTGCCATCTGGGAACCTCTGCAGGGCCCCGATCCCCAACAAATGACAGCTGGAACCAGGCAACTTACTCCATTTCAGCAAGCACTAAACTGACTCAATTTCTTTTTAAAGGATGGATCTTCAAATGCCTCTTTTCCTTCCATTGATGCAGGTGTGTGTGATGTGTGTAAGAGATCTAACTGAGGGTGCTGCATCCTAGAGTTGATAGGATCAATGCTTCATTTTCTGCAGAGCCCCCTTTATTCAGGGGAATAATTCAACGAGAGACTATTTTCCTTTTATCTCCCATTGTCAGGCAGGCACTCCTTGAAACACAGCTTGCGATGAAGCACAACCACCCCAGGTGCTGGAGAGTGCCTGAGAACAAAGCTGCACAATGGGGAAGGGCACTCGCGCCAGCGCAATCCTAACTCCCACGTAAACAAAGCCCTCAGTGAGAGGGACAAGAGTGGAGTCGGCTGTGAGCCATGTCTGCTACAGACAAGGAGCTGGAGGCTGTGATATTAATAGGCTTGGGGCAGCAAGGGAGAAAAAACGCCTCGGGGCGGGGAGGGGAAGAAGAGCCACTTTAGTAGTGAAAGCAGTAAGTTTTCTTACAGCCCGAGTTCTTCCTCCCTGCCCCCACAGCTGAGATTTCCAGCAGGTCTGACCCCTGGAAAATCACCATCCCCGCACTCTTTCTTAGGCTTCAGTGCTCCCCCAGTATGAATGCAATGCTGTGGATGGCTGAAAGCTCAGGGCGATTCTGGCCCACGTATTTTGAAACACGGTCTTCCAGACACTGGAAACAGCCCTGTTTCCTCTCTCACAGTACACAGTGGGTGGGAGAAGATGCTGCCCAGTTGGTGGCCTTCTCCACTTCTGCCATTTAGCCACTGCGCACAAACTATGTTAAAAGCTGCTTCTCCTCCTTCCCCTTCACCTGGTTCACACTCAAGCCCTTAAATCTGCAGTTCTGCCTCGGTCCCCTGCCAACCTCCAACCAGGATGCCTGGAATAGTGCCTCTGGCTGTCAATACGACGCTCTTGTCAAGAAAAACAGGTGCATGAAAGGACTGCGTTCTGACCGGAGAGAAAGGAAAAAAGAAAAAGACTGCAAAGGCATGGAAGCTTCACAGCTGCTGCCCCTCTGTCACTTTTCTTCCTTGATTGGGAGCAGCCTGAGAAGGGAGAACGCAAAAGGGCCCCAACGCGATGACAGGTACGGCGGTGGCAGCTCCTTGAGTCTCCGGCAGAACTCACAGAAACACCAACCCAATTCACACAGTTCTGAAGACTGAAACGCAAAGACTTACTTTGTTGAGGGCTCCACAACCAGTCAGGATTATATGGGAGTTCTCAACTTGGATAGTCCTCTGACCTAGCCGAACAAGGTAAGCCCCAATTCCAATTGCCCGACATGTAACCTTAAAAAAAAGAAAAAAAAAAAAAAGAAAAAGAAAGAAATCACATTGATTTCTGTCTTACCACACAGCCAAAACCTATTGATTCAAACATCTAGATAAAACTAGGCATGTTTGTATTACAAGGCTATAAAAACTACTCTCATTGCAAAACTCCAGAATCATCTTTTTTGTGAAACACAGTACCCGAACATATGTGTATTTTATTTTTAAAAAGAGAAGCAGTAACTGCCAGACTGAGCAAACATGAAGCTAAATGACTGTTTTCTAAAAGTGTCTTAAATTTAGTCTGAAAGGGACCCAGCCCTGTAATGGTGCTCGTAGTGTCGCTCAAAGCCTACAGGAACCAATTTACATCAACCAGAAGCCTGATCCCAGATGTATCTTCTGGATATCATCGCAGGATTTTTAGCTGAAACAGACAATACAGTTTGAAGAATAGAAAGCAGTGGGGGATTACCAAGTTGATGGTGATAATACTTTCATAGGCTAAAGATGATTCTCCAGCAATCATGCCAGATCCTCTGAGGTTCTCTATTCCAAGTCCGTCTTCCTTTCCGATAATATCTGTTATCTTATACCTGAGGGAGACACACACAGCCTTTGAGTCACAAGGTCCAGTGATTTGCTGAATCAGTTTGCTACGAAGAAAATGAAAAGTGGCTAAATATCATTAAGGCTCCAAAGAGTAACGTGCATAAAACCTGGCCAGGACCTGTACATGGGCTCGTTCTGCAGCCTTGCTGAACCCCATGGAATAGTCCTACATAGGAGCAGCCGTAGCAGTGTGGCAAAGAGGAAATGCCAAGGGAGAGGAATGCCCGTGAAAAGTGTTCTTCTGTCATTCCCACAGGACGTGAGGAGCAGGCTGATTATAGGAAAAAGGGCAAGAAAGGAAGAGAATGCAGCCAGAAGGAAAAAGAAATAGAACAAGAGATTCTAATGAGGTTCTTACCTTTTCTTTACTTTCTTCTTTCATGCCTTCCTCCCCCAGCACAGTCCCTTCTTACTCAGCGCTCTCAGACTGGCTTCTATCTTTCCCACTAGGCCCTTGCTAAGCGAAGTACTTGAGCGGGTGCTTAAGTGCTTCACTGAAGAGAGGCACCGGCTTCCCCACCACACACGCAGGCACGCACACATCCCCGCACCCAGCACCATCCTTTTGTTCTCTCAGAGCTTGCCAGTCTGCAAGCTAGGCTTTATTTTCTTTTCTTCCTAGGCACATCCTCCTCCCTCTGCCCAGGAGCACAGCTACAGCCGCAGTCTAGCCCTGAAAGCTTCTTTGCACCGCATTTTCAGATGTGCTGCCTTTGGGACGTAGCTGGGAAGATGCAGACACCTCGGGTAGCCATGTGTGGAAAACCACAGGCTGTAAGGTGGTTCAGTGCAACTACTGCGGCCCAACTCTTCAAAATGCACAGAGACACTAGCCTTCGCTCAGGAATTCTTTTATCCTTTCTACAGAATCTAGCAGAAAAGTAATTTTCAAAATTTAGACTGCAAGTCTTTGGGCAAGAATCATTGTCCTGGTCATTCAGTGTTTACCACTGCAGGGCCCCCAGCCATGGCTTGTGCCCCCAGGCGGGAGTCAACGTGGCACTACCGCAAACAAGGCATGTCATGATGCAACTTCTAACTCTTGTTCCACGCTCTGACCCCACACAGCTATGGCTTTCTATATATCTGGATCCTAAAGAATGTCCTAGCTGAATACAAAGATGTGACACGCATTACCTTGCGTACCCAAGGATGAACAGAAAGCTTTTCATTCTGACCTGTCTGCACTTACCTGGACTCTCCATTGTCCTCCACATGTTCACAGTGAACCGAGTTAAGGGCACTGACTTTCTTATAGTCTTGAGGAGTCAGGTACAAGTATTTGTATCCCTGCAGGGAAAAACAGTTCATTCGTCTCATTCCCTCCTGTAGTCCCTTCCCGATCCAAAAAAAAAACCTTCCAAAAAGAAAGTTTCAAGGAAGCAAAATTTAATTCCAGATAGTGATAAGAACATTCTCTTGTACCATCGGAGCTCCAGCTGAGGTCAGTGAAAGCTACAGACGTTTTCCACATTTAGCACTAACTCATTCTGGATGCCAATCCTGCTGCCTCGAAGATCCAATACCAAGGAGAACTTTGGACCTAACAGTCTGGCAAATATTTACCCTCACCTCTGTTAAAAGGGGCGGTACAAAAATAAGATTCTTTTGGGAACTACTGCAGAGTTTCTCCTCTGGTCCCTGTGCCTCCATACCTTGTATGGGTCATCTGGGTCTTCCCAGGCTACGTGGAACATGTGCCGAATCTCCTCAGCCAAACCAATCCTGGCTCCACTGTTGGCAGCCACATAGATACGGGGGATGCCATGTGTTCGTGCAAGCTCTGAAGCCCTCAGGAACAGCATGTCCTCTTGAGGCCCAAAAGAACCTATTCGGTATGTAATGTCATTGCCAATGACAATGATGTCACGGCCTTCTGGGTACTCAGGGGTCTTCAGAGTCATCTTCCAGGCCACCATCCCAATCTGCAATTGAAGAACAGAGAACAACAAAACCGGAATGTATATCTTCAAGATGTGAAAGAGCGGAATCAGGCAGGGGCCGTTTTTCTTACACGTGTTGCACTTTGTATGTTTTCTTTGGGAACTGCGCTAACAGCAGCTCTGATACACACCACCAGTGTAGAGCACAGCTGGCAGGACTTGATTCTTTCCACACTCACTGTGGCACATCCTCCATTGCTCTCTTCCCACCCAAGACACTAATACCGGCCCTCCCTCTCCCCATTCAGGGATTTGTCATGGGTCCAAAACACGTTCTGCAAACACCCCTCTCGCAGGGTGCCATGTTTATTCTGTGTGCCAGAGCTCAGAGGGTGAGGATGGATGTGCTGCTGCACGGGACTCCTGACCAGCTGCTTACGCTACCCAGATAGCACCCCAGAACCTCGTCACCCTGGTTCTTTTTCTCACCCTGCCCTCATTTTAATAATCCCTTTATTTCATAACTACCTCCTCTTTTTTTTTTCTGTCCTTCTGTTCATTTTTTTTGGCTCTTCCCTTTTTCCTTCCCAAATACTACAGCAGTTTCTTTCCAAACCTGCCTGGATAAGTAATGCTTTTTGCTGCATATTTTTCTTTTTAAAATCACCGGATGATCTCTTCTGGCCCATCTTATGGAGATCAGCAACATCTGTACCCCGCATCCCCCATCTCTCAGCTGCTGCGTATCACTGCACCGGGAAACTGGCCATCCTGGAATGCCATTAACAGATGGAAATAGCAGCGTCCCTTGAAAGCCACATGCATCACCCGGTCTCCGCTTGCCCAAGGATCATAAGCTCTGAGTACACATTCCTCAAGCCGATTGCACATCCTCTGCAATCAGGAGGGTTGAAACTCTCATTGTGGAGACTCTGAATTCTGAACATGATGAACTAAAGCGGGAGGGGGAGAGGGGAGAAGCAGCAGATAGATATGTGCCATTTAATCCAAATCAAAATGGCACAATACACAGTTGAGATCCAATCAGCATCTGCAATAAGATATGCCATAATAGGCTCATTAAAAAAAATAAAGAGGCAGAAGAATTAATCAAAGGGTCATTGGAAGTAAAGCAGGCAGCAATCCAAAAATATTACAACCGGCTACTGGCAGATCCTTCCCGTACACCTCCCCTTGCGAGCGCTGAGATTGCAAGTCAACAGAATAATGGGGTTTCAGTTCACCTTCTCCTTGGTCTTAGTTTCATCCACTGCTATTTTGACTGATATGTCGTAAGGGATTAATTTGTTTGCCTCTGAATATTTGCAGATTTACAGTTACATCTTAGCATCCAACTGCAGCGCTTGGGAGAGTGAGATACTGTAGCAGTGTCAAAGACAGGAGCATAAATCCCTAAAAGTCAGTGGGACGCTTTGCTAAAAAAAACAGTATTACTGCAAATTAAAGGGAAAAGTTGTAATGCAGTAAAACAAGTGGATGCAGCCGTTGGTCAGGCACACAGATCAAAAGTGTGTGCAAACAGACCAGGGGTCACACCGACAACCAGTCCAGAGCCTGGAAGAACAACTAATTCATCCCAACCAAACCTACGCAGCCAGAGGGGTTCCCTGGGCTTCTGCTCTTCTACTACTGGACTTTCATAGCAGAAAAAGGAAGAATAAAGGTGAAAAAAAGGAGAAGAAAAGGAAGTTTTGCCCTTCTGACCTGACTGTTGAAGGAAAAGAGATGCCAGGGGCTGGATATTGTCTCTCTCCTCTAACTCTCAACTGTGGGCAAGCTTGCAATTAGAAACAGCAGTTAAAAAAGTCTGCAAATCCAGAGTTAAAGGCTTCAAGATTAGCCTCTAAGAAGCAGGGGATGCCTGCTTATACCTCGTCACCTACTGCAGTTCAGTTCTTTACCCTACTTTACTCTTTTTTTTTTTTTTTTCCCCCTGCCATAACTAAAATCCTTAAGTGGCACTTAAAAACCTTTCTGGTATCACCTCAGAAACCAGCATTAGTCATTGAGAGAAACCCGCGGGGAAGATGGGGTAATACTTTCTTTAAAACTTCTTCCAAAAGAGCACAGAAGTAACACAAATTTTACAGGTTTTTGCCTAAGCAGTCGTTTCCTTACAGCTACGCTGACCCCATCCGCTGGGACCACACCAGGAACCTTCAAGCACCACCAGACAAACACAAACCACACGAGCAACAGGAGAAACACTCAGGCTTTGGATTTGCTAAATACTTGTCACCGCAGTAAAGCGCAAGATAGAAACGCATAAAGACGTTGCCAGAAACCTACATGATATCCACAAGGGACTGAAGGTAAAACCCTCGCACCCTCCGTTCACGTGTGAGGCAGACAAACTCGCACTTGCTCCAGGGCTTGGGGACAAGCGGCCGAGCTCAGACAGTACCCAGGACCGGTCCCACCGTCTGGCTCGCCTATCAAGATGTAAAAGATTTTCCCCTTTCATCAGCTTGATGACTTCTGACAGTACAGAAAATATTCCAATTAAAAAGCGTTTCCTATTTAGAAAATTCAGATCGTAACAGAAGTCTTGAAGAGTTCCCCAACCTGAGATCACATATCCTCTACAGAAATAAACCACCTTGTGTTAGTGCTCACTAGTAGAATAGAAAAAAAACTATCTAGCCAGGGCACAGAAAACACAAACTCTTGAAAATAGTTTATAGCTGATAAATACGGTGCAACCATAAGCAGTTTAAGAAAAGAAAAATTAAAGCACACCACTTTATTAACTTGCGTGTCGCTTTGCCTCCCCGATACATAGCGTGTTTTGTGCCATTTAGCCAGTAATAAAAATCACAGGGCACAACTGAGGATTTTTTTTGCTACGAACAATGCAGATTCTGTTTAAATTTATGGGCAGTGGAGGATCACTTTCTATTTCAGGAAAAAAAAAAAAAAAAGATGGGATTTTTAAGTTAACGGCAGCATGCCAAAAAAAAGGAGAGTTCACAGGTTAATTAGACAGGCTGAGCTAATCACCTAAGAGCACTGTCAGAACAATAATGGGTGATGGTAAGCAGCAGTGGCTTCAAAACGGGCTGTTTTGAAGAGCCAGCACAGTTTGGAAGTGCTTCTCCTGCCACAGCTCTATTTTCAGCGCACTTGGGAATGAAGAAGAGAGGGAGGAAAAAATAAAAGCAGGAACCGTCTTATTTAACTGTTTTTATGTTGGCAAAATGATTTGTGCCACAGTATTTCCATAAGAAGTGGGGCCATTATTCTCCTGTAGGAACACATTTGGTTTGAAAAGTATCACTGGACAGAACGTGAAAATCAAACCAGATGAATTATTCACAACCTCCGATCAGAAGTGATCATTATTTCTGATGTTCCAAACTGTGATTAGGATTCAGCGCTCAGCTGTCATTTGCTCCCTGAATAGCACCAGCAACGCAGAATTGCACGACACACATATATTACACACAAGTTTTATACATATAATTTTACACACACCTTCCCCCACTAGATCTTGGGCTTAATGTAACCATTAACAGATAGTAAAAACATGATATTAACTAACGTTCGTTTTCATGGTGCTCATAAATGCCATTAGTTTGACACCCAGTGTCAACACTAATCATGGCCTAAAATTAACACCAAAATTGACTTCAACATTAATTGCGCTATCGATGTGAACAGTAATACACACACTGATGCAGTTACAAATTGACTGCTAGCGGCAGCCGGAGCTGTTGACAACGAACACCGAGGGGAATGGGGAAGACACCGACCCCAGTCTCCCTCCGGACCGCCCCGCACACTCCGAAGGAGGTGAAGCCAACGCAAGCGGTGGCGGGTGCTCGGGCAGAGGGGGCTTCTCGCCCTCGGTAACTCCTGGAGAACCGCAGCTGACGGAAAATCTGATGTCAACGAGAACAGCTTATTATTTGACAGCATCTACGCTTCAGCCGTGCCAGTTGTGTCGGTTTACTCTACTTCTCTCCCACCAAGGAGGATGCTGGAGCCTAGGTACTTTAAGCCACACTTCATTTTATTTATTTACATCCAGATTTGGAAACTTGAATGTGGGTCTAAAAATCTTTAAGTATGATAAATTGAACGTAAAGAACCCTGACAACTATTTTGTCTTGTTCCCATCCTATATCATACATAAGTTTTATATGTAAAAAATACATACAAAACATGAACACCTTTGTATGTATTTGTATGTACATTTATTACATACAAAAGTTACAATAAGTAAGGAAACGCAACAGTTGTAGCGGTTGAGCATGTGAGCACTGGAAATGCCAAAGCTGAACATTAATGAAAGCACATTTCTCCCCCACTGTGCACATTCTGATGTTGTTAAATCACGGAACACGTGCTTTATTGCCCCTTCACAACCTCCATCTATTCTAGAGGTAAACCAGTGCCCACCGGCACCAGGATGCTGAGCCACTCCACTGCATAGCTGCAGACAAGGTGTGTTTTATCAAGGGAACAAAGACATCCCCAGAAATTCGACTCGCAGTTTTGGTAATTCATCCTTCGAATCTGATGTCCACAACTTCAGATCTAAAAGAGAGACTCTCTGCACTTATACCGTCACCAAAAGCTGTACAATTTTTATCTTCCGTATGACCCGATGCCCAGAAAAAGGGCACGATGCATGTGGTTTGCTAGCGGCATTCAGACTGAATGCCTTGACACAAGGGTGGAGTGCCAAAACCCGGGATTCCTTCATCCTTTGCCTGGCTCTGAAAAAGGTGTCATTTAGCGATCAAAGCAGTGGTCGCAGGCGGCACAGCCAAGCACACGTTGGCACGGCTCTTCCGAACAGCAGGCGGCCAAGTGGATGAGACGGGAAGAAACGGTTCCAGGAGACATGGCAAAGGCTTGCGCAGGAAAAGGCGATGCGCAGCACGGGGACTGAAAGGCTGGTTGGCAGCGGAGCGAAGGAGACGTGAATTCGTACTGCCTTGGTTCCTCACAGGAGACCAAAAAGCGCTCAGATGGCAAGCCGGGAAGCAAACCCACAAAAGGCCGGGTGATGTTCAGTGAAAGTGGATGGACACACACAGCACCAAAAAGCTCAAAAAAACCCATTGCAGACAGTGTAAAAGTAGTTGTTACTGCACACACATCTGTGTTGCGAGGTGTGAAGCCTGCACAGCGTCTCTTGGGGATAGCAAAAGGCATCGCACTGAACCCAAATCAAATTCTCTATCAAATTCAAGTTTCTGCTCCAAGCCCGCAAAAATCAACTGTGAGCAACACTGCCAGCTTCTTCACCAAAACCCAGGCATTTTTGGGGAAGCTTTCCAAACTAAACAATAAATAAGGAGAAGTCCCTGGGCAGAGTGTAAGGCTTGAAAAAACTTTAGCTGAAGTAGTTCGCATCTGGTGAAGTTACAGAGGGATAAAGATAAATTACAGACAGTGACAGACGATCTTTATTAGGAGACTTTTCTTGTAGGCAAGAACCTTCTCATCTACAGTATCTATATATGTGTTCTAACATATACATCAAAATACAGAATAAAACTCTTTGTGCCACCACTTATACCTCTGATCTAGTAATGCTTGTATTTCAGGATTTTAAAGCCCTTTAAGAAATTTGGAACTCTAGGTGCTCTTTGAATAAGACATGATTTGGGGGGATCACTGCTTCCAGCGCCCTCTGAGCACCTCACCTGTGATGTGTGGGGTTATTTCATCCCCAAGAATTTAATTTTTGTAAAATGTTAACAAATATCACAAACACTTACTAGACCTGTGCTTTAAATGCAAACTTTTGGTAAAAGTCAGAATTACAGGAAAGGTAACAAAATTAAAATTCTGTATTTGCTTGACAGCATTATGAAATTCAACAGTCATATCTGATTATTAAAAAAATTTAAAAAATAATTACTTACAACCTTCCAAAAATCCATCTTTTAAATAATTATAATAAATTGTAACTCAAAGCTATAGGTTCGAGGTTCATACCCTCTGGTTCTGTAAGAAAAGCCCTTTCAACCCTTGAACTTCTAGTATTGCTATAGCATACATGTACCTGTTCAAAAATCAGGTTACAGGAGATACTGTGTCTACAACACTGTGAGAAACAGCACATTGAAGATGCTGATCTGCATGAACATTAACCCTTCAAACAATTCAAGGTATTGCAGAGTCCTCCTGCTTAACTGTACAGCCCCTGTTCAGCTAAGGAGATGCTCCACGTGCAATGTGACATGCATCCAGTCCAACTTGAACACAGTTCAGAAGAGCTTCCCACACCCCCAGTCCCATCCTCCCATGNTGATGCTAGGGGGACCCTCTTTTAGTTTATACCATATTCCACTTGTCACAAGCCATTCCACCTTTTACTAAAAATAACACTCTCCAGTCCATGACAAAAACGTGCTCTGTCCTGATCCCTGCCCCCACGTGTCATCGTGACCTCTGAGCACCTCATTGATAGGGGCTAAAATTATTCTGCCAAAGGAGGATCACCTTCTGAAATTGCATCATGAGTGTTTGAGATGAGGAGACACCGCCTGCTGTGCAGCACAAATAGTTGTCCAGCTTCCCTGTTATTTAAACCCATTCCTACTGCCAGAAGAGCCTTCAGGTCAGGATTGTTCCCAAAACTCATCACGAAGAAGGGCTGGGAAACATAAAGAGAAACAACTATTTTTACAGTAATCTCTGGGAAAAATCGTGGTGGGGTTGGGGCAGGGGGGAGGAGACGCACGGGCGATTTCCTTCACCTTCACGTTCATTCACTGACTTTGCATCACCCATTCTCTGCCTTTCTCAAGTATTTATCCATCCGCCATAAGTAGCCCAGCGGATGTTTGAACACCCTGTGCCTGTCATAAAATGCAGGAACATGGGGTGACAAAGCAGAACACGCAGTTCAACTATTAAGCTTTGCTTGTATAAAATTCATTAGCTACACCTTTCAGCCCCAGGCAATCCAGGGAGCTGCCGAAGCGGAGTCTCAGCAGCCCTCTGCCCACTGCCGTCCTGAATTTCACCTGGCCAAACCTTCCCACACTCACAAGAAAGGCTCCCTGCCAGCGCTGCAGCCAACAGCTCCAATTATGGATTATTTCTGATCCTCACGCTACTGAGAAGGAAAAACTGTGACATCTAGTGCCAATAGGGAAAATGACACATTTTACATGGACACTGCCCGAGAGTGAGATGAAGGGTAATGCGGGGTGTTGCTGCAGGCGCTCCTTACACTCACTTTCTCCTTGTCCTTGAAGATTAGTTGGGTCTTATCAGCGGATGGTGCGGTCCCAGTGCCAGAGGATCACAGTAAATGGTAGTCAAAATACATAAAGTGCTATAGAAAAACATCAGAATGCCCAGCTCAAGAATGACAAGTAATATATTGAGTTCTTCAACAGGCTGAAGGAATTACCTTTTCGCATTAAGATTTCAGCTAATATGCTAATCTTCGGAACAAAGCTGTCTTCAATGGGCATTTGAAAAGGGTGTCACTACATTACAGGTCGCATCTTCAGCAGAGCTACTGCAACCAACACGTTTTTTGCCATACGCTTCTGAACTCTAGCCCTGTTCGCTTGTCTGCGTTCACACAATTTCTGACTCTTTCAGAGATCTCCCCATTTTAGCGCAGGCACAGAGCCACATCAGAGGCGTAGATGACAGGCAGGACAGGGACGAGCTGCAGGGGCAAAAGGCTGCCAGAGGACAGTCATCAGCTGCCCCCACACCATTAAATAGCAGAGCTGCTGCATCCTTTCAAACCCACCCTCCCAATATCGGTGCAGACAGTCCCAATCTCACACCTCTGCCCCACATGCCCAATGAAGCTCTTAGCCAGAAACACAAAAGACTGTGCCCCTAAAAAAAAAGAAAAAAAGGCTTTGACTTAGTTAAAAATAAATAATCAAATTAGTAGGAATGTTGAAAGTCTGGTGGTATAATCTAGATAAACATCCAGGCAGTGATTTAAAGTGAAATTTAAAATTTTCTTCTTAAAGATATTTTAGAGTAAAACGTAGTTGTTCGTAATCTCATGCAAGTGGATTTTTTTCCTTCCACCTATATAAACTCTGCACATTTCAACGGTCTGTGTCTATCTTAAGAGTCAGACTGGAGTCAGGCTGAGCATCCACCTCTGCTGCTTAGTTCTTGATATGCTCACAGTTGTTCATTAAATTACACCCCATTTGTCCCAAAGTCTTTATTCTGTCTTTCCTCAGAAGCACGAGAAGGGAGCTATCGACTGGTTTTGATTCTGCTCATAAAATACTGTTTTTTTCTCCTCCCTTCTCTACCTGCCACCTCTGAGAATTATTTACAGACTGTTCTCAACTTTTTAGTGTGGCACATTTAGTCTTGTCCAGGGTGTTGGCTGAGTGAAATCCTACAGTAGCAGGCAGAGCTTACCAGATCAGTCTCACATGGGAGCAGAGGTGTCAAAGCAGCCAGACTAGTAATACAGGACACACCAAAAAAAAAAAGCCAAAACCAAAACCCCAAAACCACAACCCCCCAAAAGAGTAACTAGAGACCAAGACACAGTCCACAAGCCTAACATGAAGGATCCAGAACAGAAACCATCTAGCAGAAAGCTTGTCCCGGATTCTCTCTGCAGTCCAGAGAAACAGCAGATGTGCTTCAGAAAAAGCTCTGGCTGCGCTGTGTGGACAAGAGATTGGAAAAAGGCCCTGTGTTAGTGATGTCCTCTGCGCCGCAAGAGTAGGTGGTGGGGCCAGCAACACGGCAAGCTCCCTCGCGTGGCCACGGCAAGGCACAGGATCCTCTGCTCAGAAGGAGCAAGCACTGTCTAGGAATAAATAGCAAGTTGTATTTTCACGGTCCATTAAGTCCTTGGCTTCTTTGTTGAGACTACTAGCAAAGAGATAATTACTGCCAAATGAGGTGGTGGGCTACGTGAAGTGGTCGCAAGCTAAGCGGAGAAAAACCTCTCCTATTGCGAAATTTCTTGAGAATTCCCATTTCACAAGTTTTCCTGAAAACATAGACAGGGTAGCCACGGTAGCCCAGAATGCCACTTGCAAACTCTGCGAGGACAGGAGAACCCCAGCTCTGAGCTCCTGCTCTGCCCTGTGTTCGAGCAGGGATGGCAACTTGGGTTGTTGACATCCAGCCAAGCACACCGGCCACTAATCTCCTGGATTTTATGCTGGTTTCTCAATTTCGCCTGCCAGCTAAAACAATTAGGGCACTCAGCTCAGCTGAATGGTTTAAGAGGAAGAGTGTCTTGACCCCTTTTCACATAGAGAAAATGTAATTGTTCGTGCTGTGCAGCGCAGCTCCAACAGGAAAGACAAGCCCTACCTCAGAACAGCGGATACCGGGACAGAAAGGCACTCGCTTCCAGTGGGGGAACAGCTGTGTTTGAGTCTCTGAGCTAAAACAAGTAGAACTGTAATAGGAACCTAAATGCACTGAACAGCTGCTATATTTACCGCAGTCAGTTTTCAACAGAAATTTTCTATTTAGTAAAACCCACATGATGTACAATCTCTCAAAGGACTTTGGATTCAGAAAATCAGCAACTTTTGCTGGGAAGGAAAAAAAAATTTTTAAAAAAAATCACATTGACTTGGAAAGTTCCTACCAAGCACTCCCCCATGAGCTCATCAGGGTCTGAACTGGAAACAGCTCACGCCTCTGGATCTCTGGGGCACAGAATCCATTGGCACTGACCATCAAGTTACTAACCAAAACTGGGGGAAAGCTGTAGAATGTAATATCCAGCACTTGTTCAAGCAAGTACCAAGTCAAAGATTCTTAAAATGTATTTGTCTGAATTACCCTCATAACACCCCAAAGCAGTCCCACCTTGGCAGGATATGAACAAAGTGAAGCAGTGAAAACTTTGCCTAAGGCTCCCCAGTAAAGCCTGGGAGCCTCAGCCTCCCCTCGGCACTCCTGTCTTGAGGGATCATCTCCCCTCTCACATGATTTTCAGAGTATATGGGCTTCGGGCATTTTTGAAGTCAAATAGATCTATCTGAGGACAAAACTCTTCCTTAACAAGCTCAGACAAGTTTAGGGAGCTAATGAAATGTGCCATATTTCGAGAATGGTTCACCACTGTATCACATGGAAGAAGTGCAGAACCAATTAATATTTTCTCCTGCTCCTTGTGGCATGTCTCCTCTTCCTTTGCAATGCTACCAGCTACTGCCACATAGATGGATTACCCCAAGGATCTTGGCTTCCCGGCAGATAAGATGCTGTATTTCTCTGCCCAGATGCTATGTGGACTGATTCTCAAAAAAAAAAAAAAAAAAGGCAAAATGGGTCCACTTACAGCCATAACAAAGCAAAGGTTTATGCTCTGAATTTATCTAGCGTCCTGTCTCTTCCTTCTCCACCCCTGCAGCCATCTTCTTTGGCAAGAGAAACTTGAGTACACGTTTGTGAAAATTCGTTTCCTCAGCTGAACAGAATTAAACCATAAAAGCCTAAAGTCAGCTCAGCCAGATAAAGAAAGTGCAGCACGGAGGAACGAATCTGCTCAGCAGCTCGTCATCCCCTGAATGTCACCTGTCCTTCAGACTGCTGCTGGAACCTCTTCCCCAGATTGTCCGCTCTCACCTGTGAATGAGTGCTATTGTCTGCGGTGGCTATTGGCAACAGAATTCAATACCGGAGCCTCAAACCTCATTGCAGCTGCACAGGGTCCTGCAGGGACTCGCAGAGGCCGCGCTGGCAGTTCGGCATTCCCAGCCAGGAGCTGTCCCCAGAGGGACAGACCTTCCTCGCCCTGACCGCTCACTGGGTGCCTCGAGACACCGAGCCCTGGGCTGGGCTTTCACCTCCTCGCCCAGCGCCCTGACCTCACTTCTGGGGGGTGGCTAAAAGGCAGGTTAGAATCTGCCAGGTGCTTCCCCAAGAAGAAATCTTCAGCAGCCAGATGGAAAAATGCAGGGGGGAACCCCGTATTTTCCCCTTGTTTATCTCTCTCTCCAGTGAGAGCCCCTCGGCGTAACAGCCACAGAAGCAGGGCCTGAACCTGTGCGTGAGATAACACCACTGTGCACGCCCCAACAGCCATGCAATTTCTTTTCAGATTGAGCAGGACAAAGTCTACCAAGGGTTAAAAAAAACTCCTAATTTTTTTTTTGGTGGTCTTTGGGTACAGAATCTCTTATAATAAGACTATTTGTATTCATACTGGCAGAGTAAACACTACATGTTCATGCCCAGGCAGCTCTGTGCTTGTAATTTCAGCAAGAACAGAGCTACGTCCCTGAGGGACTTTGCTGTTTCCCCAGCCACCATCCACTCAAACGCTGAATGAGAGCAGGGAAAGAGAGAAAGATGATGGCGTAAGCCTCCACAGCACCGCAGCCTCGGCTTTCGCTAAGAATGCAGGGAATAGCTCATTTTGGGCTTAATTGTACTAGTTAAAACATTTCTCCTATAGGCCAGCAAAAGACAAGGGCGTAGGGCTCCCATAGACACCATTTATTGATTAGGTTCAATTTGAAAATACCGTATTCAAAACCTCCCCCTGACAAGACACATGCAGTAAATAGCGACAAACCCCCGTTTCCTATCCTCTCTATACTCAACATTTTTGAACAGAGCTTTTGCAAATCTGAAGTTTTATATCTAGTAAAAGGAGGGTGCTAGTTCAATAATGCCAAGGAAGAAAATAAACAATGCCACCGCTTAGAACTGTTCAAATTTAGATTCCTGTAGGAACATTCACTTACTGAATCCCATCTAGCCTAGGCAAAAAAACCCAAAACACATCTTCTACCAGTTAGCTGTATTCTCCAGTTATTTCAATACTGCAGTCTTTGGCTTGCCAGTGTAATGACACACCAGCAAAAGCCCACCACAACAGTACAGCCTCCTCCTGCTTGAGCTGCAGGAGTAACTCGATTATCCCACCAGCATTAGCGGGTTGTTAGTCTCAAGCAAATCATTCACTAGAGGGGGATGTTGCACACACCTTGCCAGTGTGCTACACAAACACTGCACGGTCAGTATTTAAATGGAAAGCATAAAATTGGGTTTTCATTTTTTAAGCAAATGAAAACATTTCTATTTAGTCTCGTAAAACATATTTTGCTCTAATACAAACCCCAGTTACCTGGAATAGCTGAATGAGCACTTTTTAATTATGAAGGAAAACCAGCGTAGGCACAGGTTTGAAATGGAATCATCATTTACTATGGAGGTTAAAATACCCATTGTATGGAAGGTATTAATTTTTAATGAAACAAAAAAATCTCATTTTCAAGAGACAGATTTCATCTGTGAAAGACTGAATGAATAGATTTTGTGCCTGGCTGGTACATTTTCATTACAATTGTCAAACCTAGCCCAAAACACAGTGTACTGCAGGACATGGAAAGAAAAGTAGCGTTAAAGAAAGCGCAACTTGCCTCATTTCCTCCTGGCAGCCTGTTCATGTGCACGAGCTGGCCCTGATCATCCAACACCAATTCAGTGTACGTTAGGATGTCAGAAGGCAGCGGCGGGGTTGGCAGGAATGCATGTTCATTCATGGACTCCCAGAGTTTAATCAAAGACTAGAGGATGAAAAGATAAATTCGTGTTGAGAATGACATCTGCAAATGTTTTTATTCAATCCACTGTGACTTAATATTCAAGACAGACTACTCTGAAATATCCCTCCTCCCAGTTTGACTGACAATATTCAGTGGATACCACTTTGGAATTTAATCTATGAAACACAGTTTCACTCAAAGTAGCATAATTCGAATTATATGATTCAGGATAGATTCCAGCAAATTAGATACACAATCAATACTGCAACTCATTAATACATTTAATGATGTGTGAGTCCTATCCTAGCAACTATCACCCCTGCATCGTCCAATCCTCTAGGAAGGCTGGATATCAGGGTGGGAAAACAAAGGAACATCAACAAGAAATGCAAGTCGGTTTACGTTTCAGCTTCTACTGTTTGACTTATTAACGCAACTACAGCAGCTGCTAATCAAGAGTCCTAATTTCTGCCAAAGACAACTCAATCCGTAGCTGTACAGCCCCTGGGGGACCACTGTTAGCCACTCCACGCCACTTGTTTCCCTGACAAGCAAGGCTGACAACTGACAGAAGTGCTTTGCAGGTACAAAAGTTTTAGAACAACCCACCAGGCCTTAAGAACACTCACCTGCCGAAACATCTCAGGAATGTCATAGACATAGGATGTCCCCAAAGACTGTGCCTGGAATCTCTTGGACTGAAGCAGGTCTTTGGTCACGTATGGGGTATTGATCAGCATCCCATGGAGTGGTCCCTGTTTATCCCCATACGCCTGGAACATAATCTGCAGCACAAGACATGACCAATTACAGTTTAATCCACTCAATTCCACACACCTATCTCATCCAGATTTTACCAAACATCATCAGCTTATTCCAGACTGATCAGGCTTGTGTCTGTTCTCTACAAATACGTGAATACTTGCATATCCTGTAACACCGTGCTCCATCACGCGTTACTACCCTTTGGAGACGGTGCTGGACCATTACTGCACGGAGCTGGGTATCACTGACTTATTACCATATCACAGCAGAAAGCAAAGTGAACGGAGCCACATCCCCACAGAAAAACGCCTGTGACTTAGATGACTTCACATCCACCAATATTTCCCCTGACACCGTATCTATGCCGATGGATTGTGATAGCTGGGAACAGAGAGGAGAACTCCGTTATTTATGTAGTCGGGCAGTGTGGTATCCGTATCTCTGCTGACTGATCATGGAAGCTAGGTCAAGACTTGCATATGTCATTTGGCTTGAAGTTTTGATATTATAAGTTTAAAAGATTTTCCCAGAGAAGCAACATGAATTATCAGCTGCCATGCTTCATGGCACTATATATTCCACTCAGCCAGGACTCGGAAGGAAATCTATTTCAGCTAAGAAACACGAGGAGTACTGCTTAACTGGGATAACACTGCACAAATGCTGCTTAATAGAAACACGCCCGACAGAAGCAACATGAGTAGGCTGTTTTTAACAGAACAGCAATTGGATCTGATGTTACAAACTGCACATCTTTTTCTAATTGAAGGCAATTTAATTGAAGAATTCCACTAACGAGAAAATTCAGTAAGGAAAGCCTATTTTAGTTTTTAGACTAAAACCAGTAGTTCATGCCCTCTTCAGTCTTCGCAAATGTTGCTTTGTGAAGTAGCTTCTTCAATGGGGGAAGTATTTATTCAGGGTGACAAGCACTTGTGACAGCGCCTGTGTCAGGATCCAGTACTGCACTTGGGCCCCAATTCTCCGTACATCTCTGGAAAGCTTCAGAGCAGTTCTGTGGGAACTGGTAAGTCTGTACTGAGCATCGCCACTCATTACCACAGCAACGGGGAAATGAGAGATCAGGGTCATTGTCTCATGATGAATCTATTTTTCCATTCTTCAGAAGTCATGAAAGCGCCCAGCACCCGCCACATCAGTAATGTTTGAATTCTTTTAAATGAATTCTCTAAGTTCTGAAAACACAGGAAAAAATATACAGATCTGACCCTGTCCTATAAACCTCTGTCGTAAGGGGGAAGATTTACCAAAGTTTCTCACAAAGTTTGAAAGTTTTTTAAGTTTTAGTTAAGTTTTTAAGTTTAGTTTCTTAAGACAAACCTTCCTCCCAGCTACTCAAAGAGTTAACTGAAATAATTCCTATCAGTACACCTTTTTAAGAGAACTGCTTTAATATTGGGGGTGGGGGTGGTATCAAATTAAAAAATCAACTACTGGAAAAGTTGCTACAAGCTGTACACACACACGTGCATTCTCTTAGCTTTAAAAACATAAAGGCCATCAGAGCCAGAGTTTAGGAGGAAAGGTGACCTTCCCAAATGACTAACAAAACTCAAGTGTTAAGCTCAGCTGCTGGAGATTATTAAAATGTCCTTTTCTTTCCTCATCTCTACCCAACGGCAAAAATGAAGTAAACGTACAGACACTATCTGTTCCAGGATCCCCAGAACCGGACGGACTGTACGGCCAGGCAGCTTGCTGGAAAAATTTAAATAAGAGGGGGAGAAACGGTGACTCAGCACTTCACATTCAACATTAACAGTGCCCGAGTGATTTATTCTGCTGCTAGTACTGCATGGCAGAGAGATTATTACAGAGGGAGATGTAAACATTTCTGTATTTAAATACTTTTCATGCATCCTACGCTCCATGTATTTTAGCATATGTAGGTATTTCAGTTAAGCACACTATTCCTATGCCATGAAAAGAAGAAATACCAGAATAGCCACAACCATTACAAAAGAGCCCATTACACTTCATAAAAATGATATAAAAGCACCTTCAATAATTTTATATCATCCTATTCAGGTCATTCCCTATATCT
This sequence comes from Ibidorhyncha struthersii, assembly GCA_013398815.1. NCBI lineage: Eukaryota > Metazoa > Chordata > Aves > Charadriiformes > Charadriidae > Ibidorhyncha > Ibidorhyncha struthersii. Next base: position 75,653 of record VZSZ01004791.1, on the reverse strand, counting down.
TTAGAACGTAAAAGACAAGTTCACAGATTTTCTCTATCTACTCAGGGAAACGTATAATTAATAATATTTTTATTACGACCTACAGGATGAGCACCAACAGTGATTACTTTTCTATTACTTCTTTGAGCACGCTGCCACAGAGGAAAACAGATGTATAAATGACTGAAGGTACATACAAAACAATTAGAAGATATGCACTTCCACACAACTGATTACATTTTGCACACCTACGTGCCTATAGCCAGATTATCTTACAATAATACATTCTTCTTCCTCTGGCAAAGTTGAATGGCAATTTAATACTACTTGAAAACACTGCAAACTGAGAACAAAAGCTTAATCAGGTAGAATGTTTTCCTCCCACATCAAACCATGGAGTCATATGGAACCGTAAACCATACCTGCCCTGTTCTGGAGTCCGTCACTTCTTTGTACAGGCTGATGTCCAGGTAGTAGCCCGACTCGTTGGTCAAGAATAGACGAATGGGAATTGCCTTCCCAGTCGGTGTCAAACGAATGTTGATCTTTAGCTCGGCCTGGAGGACACGGAGTTTCCACAGGCGAGACCCATAGCGCATCACCATGCTCCGCACGGATTCTTCAATCTTAAAACACGCAAGAAGAATTTCCCTCACCTTTCTGGACACCTCCACCGCTTTGTCACTCCTCCGTCTCACTGCTGTAAGGTCCTGCCCAAAGGGGCAGCCCAGCGTGCAGGGGGGACATCACAGCAGAGGGGAGATGGCAGCACCAAACAGCAGCACGTGCCCAGTGCTGCCACGGGACCTCAGTGACACAGCCATTCTCCTAACGAGCCTTGAGACAGGCAGGAGCTGAACTCAACCTGGGACTACTGAGGTAGAGGGACAGCACTGGATACACATCCCTTTTTCCTCCCAGCACATCACACCCCAGCCAAGCACAGCGTGCCCACGGCTTCCCCTTCCTTCGCCCTTCTTCCTGCAGGCACAGCTCACAGCTGAGAACTACGAAATGCAGGAAAGTGAAACCCTTGACAAACAGTTATGTAGCACTTATATGCACAATAATCATGTTTCACTGCACAAGCGGTACGGTGCTTTAAATCAACAAAGCAATTACCACTTGGAGCTTGGCCTTCTGGTGTTCTATTAAACTTTATAATATACTACTGTTGGCAAATAGCGCATATTAAAAGAAGGCAATTTATAGGCTGGTTTTAACAGTCTTTCAAAAAGTAAAAAGTCTCTTTTCCACAGCAGCTCAGGGAAAAGTCACGGTACACATCTGAGGGCAGACTGACTTCCAGGGGCTGCATATCCCAGCTGCTTCTCAGCTTCCTGGGAACTAAAGATTTTGGATGCGCCGAGAGAAGATTTATTCAAAAGCAATTTAAGCCACCAATTTTTAATCATTATTTAAAAGTCAGCAAGCAAGAGATAGTTACTTTGATAACCAATTCATTCTAATAAACTTTCAGTTATTCTCATAAGGAAAGGTCAGCTCTCATCTTTCAGTAACCACGAACAGAATGTTGATTTCCAACTAAATGCAGCCTTTACAGTTTATTTGGGCCTTTCTTTGTGGTGGTTCTCCTAACCGGAAACATGCTTTATGTCTTAACGCTTTCATTTATGCATCTACAAAGCTTAATGTTGATCTCTGTGCTTTTGTATCAGAGAATGAAAATAAGGCATTTCTTTTTGTAGTTAAATTTACAAATTCTTTTTAAGTTCATTATTTGTCTCACGTTTTATTTAGATAGAATCTGGACTTTTGTAACAAACAGAAGAGCATTTAAAGCTATTTCCTTATTAAAATTGTTTATCTCAAACACACAATGAAAAAATAAGTTTAATTTCAAATACAAAATGTATTTTTAATAAACTATCCCTTAGTTTACACAGAGGAAGTGAGCTGCATTGCCTAAAGGACACCGTTACTCCACTAAAAATATGAGTTCTCCTAGTTCTGAAATCTTACATTTAATATTTATTCATAGATTGGAAGAAAAAACAAACCTTGCTTTCTTCCTCACTGCCAAAGAGGATCCTAGTGCTTGCCTTTACTAGCTGAAACAAAAAGTATTCTCTCTGCTTTTGAAGAGGAGTTGGTTTAGCAGCTCAAGAAGTGATATTTAGTTAGAGACGTCCATTAGTTATGCAACTCCACCTTCTTTACTGAAAAGCAAAACTCCAGTATTTATACAGCAACTAAACTGATCATCACATTACCGCTTCTAATATTGGTTCCCAATTTCTTGTACTTTCTGTTATAAAATGGCTGGTAGAAACTGCATGTCATTCACCAAATAGTATGAGAATGTACTCATCGGTGCCTTTACGTAGAATGAAAAGGTCATTTAATTCTGGTGAGACAAGTCCAAGAAAAAAACCCAACAGTTCAGAGCTGGAGAAGAGACCATACCTTAGATGGGTCCATGATGACAGTAGGCACAAAATTTAAGAAGATGTGATTGCAGTCAGTGCGCACGTTGGTATTATTAAATGCCACCTCCAACTCATCCATGGCTTCCAAAAGTAATCGCTCTCCCTCATTTTGCAGATACTCAAAGGAGGCTTCCTGCCAGACATTGTCAACAAATAATTTACTTTCCACTCAAAAATCACAGCCCAAGAATGCAGTGTTTGAAAAACTACAGAAGGACTTGACTGAGAAAATAGGCTACATTCGTTTCAGCAGGATGTGCAACTCTGCAACAGATCCCTGGCCATCACAGAGCCACTACTCCTACTGCCTGCACTCACGTAACTGGATGGCTTGTGCCCTTGTTTAGGTCAGCATAAATCCAAAACCAGACAGGGCAAACCATTACTGCAGTAATGCAGGAGAAACACAGAGAAACAACTATTGCCTCAAAACGCAAGGACTTCTGACTCTCCACTTGGCCATAGCAAAATCTCCGTGAAGCCCAGGAATACCAGGTCTTTGAAGACATGCTTCTGCAGAGCCAACACCAGCAAAGAGTGTCGAGCGTAGACCGCACATCCACAGTACTCGATACAGGTAACGTGTTTGCTTGCAGGTTCCTAGCATGACTTACTGCGTTTCATACACTGTCTTGGAAAGAGACCTTGCATGGCTGACAAAACTCACCTTGGTAACCAGATCTGAATGCCTTATAATAGCCCTCACGAAGAACCTGTAGTCCGTCACTTCTGTTCCCACTTCAACTTTAGCTGCTCCCAGGTAGAGATGCATTTTGTGATTAGCACATGGAATGGCAGTGAGATCAAAGTTTCGCATTCGGTTCAACTCTAGCTGAAAAGCCAGAGCTGGCTCCAGATGACGGTAGATCCTATCTTCCTCAAACTGGAGGCACCCGACATCATACAGGGAGAAAAGGGTGTAAAGAGGAGGGTGGGTTAAGAAGCTGAAACACCGAGGACAGGAAGAACTAGACAATACCCATTATGAAATTTCATATTTAATTAAAAAGCTAAAAATTCAAATGAATCCAACCCCAAATTTTCCATCTGATGCAGTCATTAGCACTAAGAGATGCGTTGAAATTGTTGAAATACTGAGAGTAGAAGCCAAATTGCAAGACAGCAAGTTCTCAAGCTCACTTCTCCCCCCAAAACCAAAAAGTCTGGTGTTGAATCATTGCACTGCTTCCAACGCTCCCTTGTTACACTGCGACTAAAATCCGCAGAAACAGAAGCTTTAGGTCAGGCATTCATATGCATGAATTTTCATCCCCAAGTATCAGAGACTCATCATTGTTACTGACATCAGTTGCTGCATGTGCGGACGACTGGCCTGGCGAGGGAGGAGAAAACAGGGCGCCAGGCATGAAGCTGGGCTGAAGTAGCCCCCACCCTCTTAGACTGGCAAGAAGCAGCTACGTGAAAGAAGGATAAAGCCAACACTTAGAGAAAAGTATTAAGAATATGCAACTTACCTTATCCCTGGCACGGAACGTGAAGAACTTTGGGAACTCCCTCTGTTTGAAAATGAAAACAATGATGTTAGCCCTTCAGCAGTAAGGCACTTGATCTACCCTGAGATTGCTCACAGGCCAGACCTGGAGTAGCACCACAGCAGAGGAGATGACAGAAGTTGTTACAAGCTACTTTTTCAACATCACAAAGGGTGGGGGAAAATCAAGTTACCCTCAACAAGGCAGCAGAGGTAGTTTAAACGTGTCTTCACTGCTAACACAATAGAGGCTATTCGATTGGCTTTTGATTATTATGGTCAATTATTAACAGACAATAACATGGAAATGTCCAGACAGCAGTGGGAAACTTCTAGTTTTATTATGATTACTGTGGAAATGTTTGGGAGCCATACAATGATATTAACGCTCCATTATGTAAGGAGATGTACACAAAACAATGATCTGTATTCTATAGCTCTCTTCATACTATTACTGCTAGAAATACTCTCTTCGCAAGGAAAACTACGAATTGTAATCAAATAACTTTAACCTCATGAATTAAAAAGTACTCTACAAAAAACCCTCAAATATGATTCGGTTTCCCTGTTATTCTACTGCACAGATAAAATCCCAGCAAATTTTAAGGGCGTATTGCACATGTCTAGAAGAGAAGAGAAAGACTGGACAGCAGCCTTCTACCTATGCCTCCAGTACCATCCGAGTAAAGCCATCCATTTCTGCGGAATTACACTTTTACTGGGAGGAACTTTTGTGAATGCTTTGCACCAACACGAGAACACCAGCCATTTATGCTAAAGGTGGCCAGAGAGAGCATGCATAACTTTCCAGAACTGTCTGAGAAAAAGAGAAGGAATCTGACCCGGAACCACTGAATTTCTGAATCACCTTTCCCTACCAATGAAAGATGCGCAGCCCTAGCTTGATTCAGCGCACAGTGACAGAGTACAAGGCTCCACTGAGCAACACAGCTTTTAAGGCTAGAAGTAATCTTTGAGCTAGTCACCTTCCCTACCTCCTATAAAAAACAGGCCCCAGAACTTCACCCGATGACTCTCAGTTGAGCAAAACAACTTGTGTTTGCCTGGACTGCATCTTCCACACTAGGCAGTGCTACAAGAAATCCTGCCTGAAAATTCAGGTGATGGGCGTATCAGGCGAGCCTATGAGCATCAACTATACTCCAAGAAAACAACCACTTCCATGTTTCCTCACTTCTCTTCCAAATCCCTCCTACCTGTCCTCCTCTGCACGCTGCCAATTTCTCCTATCATCGTCCACGCTCATTCTATCACTAATGTAATTGCTTTCAAGGCATTTGACTGGTGTTGTGGGCAAATATAATAATTAGATGTGCACACACACAAAAATTCTCGGCGCTCTGGTACCAAAATCCAAAAGAGCGCTCCATTTCCTAGGCAGAAGAATTATACCCCTGCTGTGTTCTAATCAACCAACCATCATCAAGACAATCAAAATAATTTGCCTAAATTAGCCAATCAAGACACCCTGCAAACCGCAGAATGTGCAAAGCTGCAACAGAAATCATCATAGTTGATTATTATACTAATAATCACGTTAAAAACCTAATGAGATGAGGAAATTGGAAGCTTGCTGGAGCAACTCTCTATTACTTCAACATGCTGGGAACTAATTATATAGACTGTAATTAAAACAAAAACAAACCCAAGCCCAGGCCCTGGCTAAGTTAATAGTTGGTCCAGTAATAAACAGAATAGAATAGGAGACAGTAATAAAGACTGACACTCACAGAAGATCCCAGAGGTACTCTGCAAACTTTACAAACAGCTGACGTATCACGCTGCCTCCTCTGGCTCTGGAGCGAGGAGCATCCTATCAGTCCATCGCTCCAAACGGCAGTCAGGGAAAACTTTTGGTGACGTCTCCTTTTTCCTTTGCCTCTTTTCTGACCACTGACACATGCTGCAGTGCTTATTCATAGACTCTGATTTTCCATTCCCCAAATATCAAGTCAGTTCTCTAAAACTTCCTTTTTTAAAATCTAAAGTCTGGACTTTCTTGCTCAAGGTCCCAACACCTCTCCCAGGAGTCCAGTTTCCTACATAAGCCATGGATTGATACATGTCTGTACCTGCACCGTGGGCAGCGGTTCCCATGTGGTGATAGACACATTTGTTCAAATACTATTTTTGCTGATCTGGAAACTAGTTGTCCTTTTATAAAGCTTGCTAAACCAGGTGTGTTGAGCACCTGACAAATTTCTTTCACTTTCAAGACTCCTAATAACTTCCAGAGTTGTACAGTAGATACACAAGGGATAAAAATCTGGTTTATACTTTACACTGCCACCTCGAAAACAGGGCGAAACCAGCCCTCACTGATGCCCAAGCCCTGGGAAGTAATTCTTAGCAGTAAGAGCATCAAACAATTTCCACCTCAGAAGCCATAATGAGAAATTCAGCAAGTCACTTCAACTACTCCTCTAAGTTATTTTAAAATCAGTAATAAGCCTAAAGAAATCACCACATTACATAAGAAATACGAACATTTAATTGTATAATTACATTTTGGGATACAAAATGATACTGAAACAAACAAGTCCTTTATCAATGTGGCAGTCATGAGTTCAGCCAGGTAACAAGAGAGACTTTAGCATGTGAATGGCCCCACCAAACGCAACGGGCCCACTCCTGTATTTGAAGTCAGATGTTTGTTTAAATACTTCACTCTGATAGCAATGTTGGCATTAAATGCCTGACTAAGAACCAGATGAGAAGCCTGGAGTCACTTACGTGTCTCCTGGCCTCAGGTCAAGAATACCATCGTGTTCTAGGCCCTTTTTACTTACATGAAATCTCTGATCCACCTCATAGTTGACCTGTTTCCTGAAGTCCTTACAAACGAAACGTACAAACACAGGAAGACAAGAAAAAAAAAAGCAGAAGAAAGCTAGCAATTAGGATGAAAATCAAAAATTAATTAATTCAAGAATACAAGAGATGCCAAGATTGTTTACAATTGTAAATTAATTTTCTTAAGCAAATTCATCACAACCATCTCAAATTTTAGAGAACAAAAACAGTGAAGAGAGAACTAAATATAGTTAATACAGCATTTAATTTGGGAAAAAACACATCAAATGTCAATGCTATTATGAGCTAGAAACCAAGGAGTTCTGAACAGCGTGAGAGAGATTAAAATACCTTTTGTGCTACAAGGAAAGTCAGCCTCCGAATCCCATGTTCAATCAGGACTGATTTCTGTAAAAGGCAAGGATGGCATCAGGTGAGTGGATTATCAGAAAAAGAACACATCAAAAAAACGTCAAAGTCTTCTATGAACTGAAAAAGCTCTAAAGATCCTCCTGCATCTACACTCTAAGTTCCTAGTCCACTTCAGTCTACTCATAGCTAAGATTTCTCATCTGATGATCATCTAGTAGCACACATAAGCAAATACATTTAATCTGAAGAGGTAAGGAACCAAATCACAAGAACACGGTACTGCAGCTGAGCCTTGCTAACAAGCAAAGCAGAAGAGTCATCAACAAGCCTGGCAGGATGGAGTCTTGTTCATCTGCCAAACATAGGCGGTCTTTTTTTGTGAAGATTATGTTTTGAAGGGAGCACAGCGTAGACATGGTAAGACCATGGAGAATGATGGAAAATGAGTTTTAAAGGAACTGACCCAAAGGCGCACATAGCACTGACTTGATTTTGGCAAAATACGCACACAGACAACCCACACCAAAGGACAGATGTGTCAATACTGAAAAGGTTATAAATGATAACCGTTACTTGTTTTTTTTCAAACAGATGAACGAATATCCATTTTGGTCCCTTCTTTATCAAATTCCACCAAGCCACATTTCAAAATTGGTATTTGCCACACCACTGATCTTTTAAGTGTTAAGATCTCCTCTTCCTACAACTTTTTCCTTTCTCCTCCTTTTTCCAATTTAAAAGCAAAGAAAAAAAGAAAAGAACAACAAAAAAAGAAACAAGAACTCAGCTAGACCAGGAACAAAACAACCCCTTTCAGCAGAGACTGAAATGTTTTACTAAGGTTAAGCCCTTTGAAAATGAGCATCAGTGACTATATTCATGGCAAGAGGAAGAAAATAACTTTAATAATGCCATGATTTAAAAAGCAAAAATTGTTATTGCTTTTAAAATTCCACAAGTGGCAGACAATAACAGCATAGCAACAGGATTCTGATTACATTGTAATAATGTGGGTCTCACAGCAAGTCCACAGCTATTACAGAGCGATTAGCCATCAGCACCTGGAGAAACTCCATTTACACTGACTGCCTCAATCTCCTCCACAAGTCATTTACAAGTATATGATCCTAATTTCTATTAAAAAAACCACACACAACATGCTGGGACTAGAAGATTATTTGGACAATTTGGATCAACCCATTTGATAGTTTAATGTGTTTGGGATTTTTTTTTTATTTCTTTCCTTTTATCCCCTCCCATAAAACGCCTGGAGCATGATCACGCAGATGAAAGGCAGAACTAGTTTTAATTTTTATATTTGATTGTTTTCTTTGCTTAAAGAGACAGGAAGCTGCTGAGGTGGTTGTCCTGGTTTGAGGTGGATACCAGCTTCATTTTGGAACCCCGCATTTCTGCAGAATGTATTACCGCCTCCTACACCGGGAAGAGAAGTTGGAAACTAATCGCTCAGTACTGCCACAGTCACTGCGGGTACCAGGGATGCCGCAGAGTCCCAGTGCCTGATGGGCTGCTCACATCCACCAGCCCGCTGAGGAGCTCTTCGCACCAACCAGAAAAGCAAGTGCAGGCAGACACCAGAAGGCACAGTGGACACGAGGAGGCTTTCCCCAACCCATGTTTTCTCACCAGTGACCACAGGACTAACACTTGGTACTCTAAAGCATAGCCCACACTTACGATGGAGCAACAGAATGTACCAAATCTATTCCACCTCGGGCCAGAAATATCACACTAGGTGGGGTGGATGCTCTAGCATGCCAACAATGAGAACAAATTTCAATTGCATTAGGAGTATCGTGATACAGAAGATATAGGCCATTTTAATGTATCAATTTCTATGCCTCTGTTACTCATATAACAACTGGGACAACAATTTACTGACTCTATTCACATTACCACCAGGGAGAGGGATACAGCACACTCTTTCAGAGCATCTGGAGATAGATACTGAGGACTGACCTGGGGCATTTAAAACCTTAAAGGTCTTTTACCCTATCCAATATTTAAGGGAAGAAGTCCTGACCTGACAGATTAGAATGCACTGCAAAGGGAAACAATAACCTGGAGAATTCAGAAAGGTGCAGCTACATCCAAAGAAGTGGTAAGGTTTTAGGTGGGATAAATTAAGGCTATAACTGTTGCATTTATTCATTTTGAAACAAACAAACAAACAAAAACCTGAGGAAGAGGCTGACTCTTCCCAAAGCAGACAGACTGTCCTGCACAATCACACAGTTCCAGAGAGGGAATCAAGGCAACTTACCTTGCTTTGCGTGAACTCTCTGAACATGGCTGCCAGCCCATCGTCATCAACGTCACTGTCTGTTTTAATAGCAACATTAAGAATGTGAATGGGCTCCTCACGGGCAGCCTGCAATTTAAAGAAAAATATTCCCCATAAATAAATAGTTAAGACTTTAACACCTGGAAGTTCTCAAAAGAGGCTCCCTAAATACAACACTAAACCACAGATGCCCTAGGGGAAAATTATGTCAGCAGAGCACGCTGTAAACCATGGCAAATTAGGAGGGAAACCCTCAACCAAGCAGCCTCACAAACTTGCAGTTTCACAGAAGTAAGAGTTAGTGTCCACAAACAGCAAACAGGAGCTTCATTTGGAGAATCCAATTCTGGTGGTCACATCTGACTCGGCTAACTGAAGTGTGCTTCGTTTGGATGCAGAAAGAATGCAGGGTCAGGTCCTCTCTTTACAAGATGCAGTACAGGCAGGACATTAGAGGACTTTGGCATCAAGAAAGGTAATGAAATTAAGCAAATTCAAAGTGTAGGGGCAAAACAATGTGTGTTTTCATATCTACAACAAAATGAAATAAAGTGGAAGAATCAATTACATTAGAGCTCTGAGAAATGACAAATTTAGCATTTAAGAGCCTGTGGTTAACTGAAAAACTGAGTATGAACAGGAAATTATCCTTTGTGAGGTGGGGGGGCAGGTAAAGAGAGAGATCTGAGGACATTAAGTTTGATGGTGATATTGTGGAACACGGCCACAGTACTTACACACATGGAGATCAATGGATCAGTTTAAAACCAAGCCCTGTTCTGGCCACGGACTGTATGCAACAGCTTCCCACTGCTGGGGGCAAGACAGAGCAGTGGAGCAGCTACCTGTGTCTCTAAGGGAAACTGCTCTTCTGTCACTAAGGATTATAAACCAGGTGCTTCTTCTGCACCTGTTCTCCACATCAATGCAAAAATTGAGGGGTTCCTCACATCTTTTCCTCCTAAAAACAGTTCTAAGAGGTACAACAGAGGAAGAATCAGAATGCCATGTGACTAGGAAGGGCGTAAGACAGAAAACAAGGCAAGTTAGACTTAAGTTAAAGGCAGTTGCATATGCAGTTGAACATCCTGATGCACAGAGAAGGTCTAGAAACTTAACCGTGGGTGTAAACCCTCAGTTACGCTGCTGTAAATTCAGTAATTGTGCTGAAGTGAAAAGCTACAAACTAAGTTTACATGCAGAGTAAGAGACTTAGCCGTAGTTTTACAACAGAGTCAGAAAATGGCCACCTACTTTGAATCACCTGCTGTGGAACAAGCAAACAAATCACATACATAAATACATAAAGCTCTTAACTCCTGCTTCCAGCACTCGAACTAGTGAAAAGTATCTAGCCTGCAGTCACTGCGGCATCCTGCACGCCTTCTATTTCCAACCTGAGAGCAATCTCAGGAGAAAAAACTACTATACCTTGTCTTCATCATACAAGGAAGCATGGCCAGCTTCGGGGAAGGTTGGGCTCTGGGGAGGAGAGTCGCAGAAGCAACCCATCACTTCATCAAAGATTCTGAAATACACCAGAGAAGTATTAGTCATCAACACGCTGCTGCTAGCCCACTGAAAGCACACGGCACTAAAATCCACAAATCATGTTGCTAAGGAGGGGAGGGCGAGAAAAGGACTCCTTCCCTTTGCAGGTCTGAAACTCAAACAGTGAGGAGGCAATACCTCCTCCACCCCCCAAACCAAAGCAGAGCCTGGATCTTCTAGCATTTGGCAGAGCTCTTATGCAGGCCCTCTCAACTGCTATGGGGCTCTGCTGGGTTTTTTTGCCCACCCCTAGAAGGTTGAAAGCATAAAAAACACACCCTCCCATGGATAAACGCATGAACGAGAGCATTAGAAGAAATCAGCACATTTGCAAATGATTTCCAATCAGCAGAAATTCAAGATGTTGAACTTCCTGGCTGCAAACTGCTCTTACAGCAGTCTGGAACTTTCAGTTGTCTCAAGGAGACAGACAAAGGGATCCAAACGCACTTCCACCTGAACTCCAGAGACTTAGCAAACAGGCTCGGAACCAGTTTAAACCTGACTCTAGACAAGGCAAAGATTTTGTCCGGTTGCATTTGGGCCCACCTGGGAAGCTGGCAACACAAACAATCATCACCCTTCCCCACGTACCTGACAAAATCTTCAAATGTGCGGAAGGAGACCATTCCACCCATCCGCTGGCACGGTGGAGTGAAAGAATTGTCTAGCAGCACATCACTCACGCTAGCTACATGGACCATCCCGTAGTGATTGAGGTTGGAAGAGAAGGACATTCTAAACGGCAATTCAATAAGATCACAGTTAGTAGGGACATGGGAGAGAAGAATATCACTGGAAAAAGACCTGTGCGTGTGCGTATGCTTTGACCACTTGAAGCGTGGCTGTTTATCCAATATAACTGTTGCAGGGTTTGTTAGATTCTTCAGCACGCCAGACCTGCTGTGCTGTTTTCTCGAGTCCCTGCAATGCTGGCATGCCTCTGGTGCCATTAATGCCCTTACCTGGACATTGTCCCAGTGTACAGGAACAGTTAAAAGAGTTAGGAAATAATGTTATAACCCTTTAAAACAAGTATTTCTTAAGGGGTTTCTTGAGATGACAGGTGAATCACAACTATGCAAGGCTGAACGTATTTTTCCTCCTGTACGTATGTTTTGCTTTACAGGTGGAAAACTGAGATAAACAACAATAATTGTAAGCTCTGACATTTTAAAGATTTAATAATTTTTTACAAATTAAGTTGAAATGTACCAAGCTGTATTAAGTTATCGCTTCCACAATTTTTCTGGTCCTCAGAATCTTACACTCCTCAAATGCAGTGTGGTACAGTGATCTCTCTAACATCCTATACTGGAAAGGGGGTTTTCTAGAGTCTTACACTAGTATTCCTACCCTAAATGAAGTCCTATTCCAGCACCTTCCACTGTAACTGCTGACCAAATTAATGTGCTCCTCCATCTAACTTAATCTGTACTTTAAAAACATTGCAACTCCCTCTACTCATCTATTTTGCTCAGTTTTGATCACTAGAAGGTGGCAGCTGCTAAACACAAGCGGTTGGCCACAAGGAGCAAGGAAGGCAGAGCTCCAGACACCACTGTCATACTGCTGCCTGATGGCTGCTGTTCAAGCACTGGGACACCCTGCACTACACACATCACTCGCACAGGACCAGTTCCTTATTTAAATTCAAATAAATTTGCACAAGCTCAGAGGAAGGCACTGAGTAAGAGTCTTCTATTTAAAGCAGGAGCACCGTTCACTAAAGGTCAGCATTCCTTCCTGGCAGAGGGCAAGATCCTGAATATTTTAAAGTATCCCGGAGTTCTCATATACTTCAACTGCAATGGCAGCACACACCAGCTGCGAAATAGTTTGTGTTATTTTGGGCTTTGGGCTATTATTAGTATTTTTATGTTTTTTTAAAGACCCACAATGTTACGGTCAAGACAAGCAGAGGAAGTTTCTCGCACAGTAAACAAAACGCATACAACTAACTGGCCATCCTTCCCCTAGCTACTAGAATTGGGTTTTGCCTCCTCTGCAATAATTACCTTTAATTTCTGAACTGTGCTACACAGCCATCTTAATTCACTGAGGGACCTACTTCAAAAGCTCCCTGCAACATAGCAAGACCTTCAAGCTCACTCTGAAGAGACAGAGACGCCGTGCTGTCACACGGCAGTGCTCTGCAACACAGGAACAGTGCACTCTCCCTCACTTCGCTCTTCCTGGGGCTTAGGAAGACATAAACGAAGTCAACTTTCTGTCCTCCCCAACTGGTGCCAC
>VZSZ01004791.1:5575-62416 GCA_013398815.1 Ibidorhyncha struthersii | reverse complement strand
GGGGGGGGAAATCAGGGCGCTGATTCAGCACAGCACATGCTCAACTTACAACTTGTAAAGTCAAAAAGATGCTCGAGCATGGTGCTGGATCATATCCAGTGGCACAGCAGGCAAACCAGGGGCCCAGCCGTGCTGGCTACGGCACCACCGGCAGCCACGCAGACCCGGGACCAAACTGTGGACTGCTGACACTGCTACTTACCGGCTTTACTAAGACTTCCTTCTTTCCATGTACAGAAAACCATTGTGATGTGGTTCTAAGTACACTGTTAACAAGCCTAAAGTAGCATCAGTTTGATTAATAGCTCTCCATGTTTAAAGCCAGTCAGTGCTTCCATAATTTATCTCTGATTAAGAGCCATGAGACTTCCAAGCCCATTTTTATTATTTTTCCCTAAATAGGCTTGTAAGCAATAATAAATAATAGGTATTCACGTTTTGAAAGAGAAAAAAATTTCAGGACATGCCTTGGTGTACATTTCTTACAACAGAACAGTAACTAAACAGAAAGACAGCAGACATTTTTCATGTATTATTTAAAACAAGAAATACTTTTCAACTGAGACATGGGAGGAAAAATTAGCATCCAAAACACAACAAAACATGCTGTCAGCTGTTTGAGATGTAGATTCATCTATGGTGTGAGGGAGGTGAGACAGCCTCAACAAATTCTAAGCTAGTCGCAAGAAACCAGAGCAGCAACAGGTATGCTATCAGCTGAGAGTAACTGCCTGTTTCACTGTGACACCCTACCAGAGGGTCAACAGCTGGGAATACCCTTCCAAAAAAGAGACCCTAGAAACAGCGTTCTGCTAGAAGTTGGCTGTGTACCATAGTGCAGATGAGCCGAGTCACCTGGCAAATTTAATTTTAAATATTGCTGCATGCAAAGCTTTTTTAAAGGGTAAAGGAAAGCTGAAAACATGTTTTAGACAAAGGGAGAGGAAAAGGGAAGGAAAAAGAAAAGTTATGTTTGAGAGCTTCCCAAGTAAAGATAAGGGCACTAAAACAAAACATGTTAAAACATTAAGTATTAGGCTACTTCTTTCTAGTCTGTCTTTTCAAATTTTAAAAGATGACAAGTACCATACCTGTTTAGCGTGGGGATGTTCCCTCTGTAATCAAACAACCACAGTTAGTTACAGATTGGTTAGTGAAAGCCATTATAAAGAACTATCATCAAGCTGATACACAGACCAGCAACACGTTTACAGTTTTCTAAACCAGAATTTGACAACCATCAGGTATTCAGGAAGAATTCAATTTCATTGACCCTGAGAAGGCACCCACCACCTGACTTCGCTTGCCACGGCTGCCATGGGAATGAGCACAGACCATGCACATAACATGCAAATAATACACCCCAGGAGACCACATTGTATTTGCAAGGTACTCTGCATTTCTACAGCGTCTTCTACCGCACCCACTTCAAGCCCCCTGCATCCACCAAGTGAGCTTCACAAGCAAGACCAGAGGAGGGAGTTTGCACTCCCTGACAGAAAAGCAAACAGCACAGATCCAAAAAGTGACCATATCACACAGGAAGATTGCAACAGGTGCAGGAAAACAAGCCAGATCCTCACTGCCAAACCTCTATGCTAAGCAGCAGCCCACTGGCTCCCGCAACAAGGCAGTAATAAAGCAAACACATACATTAACACCATTCATTGCATTTTCAGCATTCACGGCCTTGAATACCAGAAAGAACAAGCAGAACTTGAGGCTAATTTTAGGAAAAGTTTACAGTTCCTTTTTATAACATCAGTCCAACTCTTCCCATTTTTGCATGCAGACCAGGGCTTAGTGATGCACATAAGAGAGAAAGAAGGCGAGGGGCACATTTTCATACCAGCGTAAGAACAGCACAGTCTAGCCCATCCTAGCTACATTCACGAAGCATAAGGTGGCACATTACTCCATGCAAGACATAGAAATTGCTGTGATCTGACATTCAAAATAATAAAGATTAAATTGAAAAAAAATACATGCACACAGGAGGCTTGTGCAAAGAGATTAGCAAACATAACAAGATTGGAAGCAAAGCTTCAGGGAGCACGTAACTGGACATTCACCCTCCCCTTCCCCGCAGAAACCTGTAGGAGACCAAACCACAGACTTTCTTAACATCCTTGACCATAGGCAAGACCCCAAGTTACTGGGCATGAAGTCTCAGTACTTAATGACCAGTGTATTTCCATGGTCACACCGCTGACTGCACCTGGTCCTGTTCTCAAACTGGTTTTGTCACAGCAGAGTCATATTCACTACAAGGCTGTATGTTTGGCATATTACTGGTAGAGGCCAGAAAGGTTCCCATGATGCCCTTAAGCCACACAGGAGAAAGCACAAAAATGGCCTAAAGACATATCTGTTCAATGCTAAATAACACAAGTATTTCATTTGGAGGCAGTGGGGAGAGACACTGTGCTGTACGGCCTGTGGTTAGGACCGAAAGGGCCACGAGGCCTCAGGGGGTTGAGACTTCATTTTCTTTAGCTTGGCAAATGGTGGGAAAGCTGCACGTGATCTACTTCAGTTGGAAAAAATAGTCTGGAGAGGACCAGCAGTTCCTACACCTGGAAAATGTGCAGCGGTCACTGGAATGCTTTCAGAAAACAGACAGAAAAACCCCAGCATAACAAATGTTCCTTTCTGTCTCAAAAAGGGCAATCCGTTGCCTCGCTCCAGGAACTGTTCTCCAGCCACTTGGTTCGGAGCTAAAGAGATTATGGCAAGAATTGCAATGAGGAAAACAGAAGACCCAGTGGCTGGAGATCTCGGAAAAGAAGGGAGGAACAGTCTTGACGCTGCATGCCATGGGGCTGGCTTTGCTTCTACAGGTCATCGGAGCTGAGAAGGGCTTTTTCGTAACAGGAGCAGGATTGTCACTTGTCACTGAGATGCACTAAGAGGTAAAAAGTTTGATATCGGCAGCACAATCAGGCCTTGTGAAGAGGCATTCCAGCCCACTCACTGAGTTACACCTCTGCAGCTCTCGGACAAATAAAACACCAGCTTCAAGGCGGCCTGCTCGGCCTTACGGCAACATCAGCACAACCGGCAGTACCACGGCAGGATAGGGTGAGGGGGAATGGCTTCAAACTGGAAGAGGGGAGATTCAGATGAGATATTAAGAATAAATTTTTCCCTGTAAGGGTGGTGAGGCACTGGCACAGGTTGCCCCGAGAAGCTGTGGCTGCCCCATCCCTGGAGGTGTTCAAGGCCAGGTTGGACGGGGCTTGGAGCAACCTGGGCTGGGGGGAGGTGTCCCTTCCCATGGTGATCTTCAAGGTCCCTTCCAACCTAAACCGTTCTATGATTCTGTGGTTCTGGGAGCTGAATAAAGGCAGAGCTGATGGAGCACGTGCCGGCAGTGTTCTCCACACAGCCAATCACAGGATCAGAAACCTTCTCACCACAGCAGCCCCAGTCCTTCTCCCTGTCTCTTTTGAACTTTTAAAAAGTCCCTTCTTGACCGGGGAAGCTGACCTCACTAGGAATCTGCTCCGTACGGATGGAAGCTCTACTGCTACAATTGCTCCTTCTGCTCACGCAAACAAAAGTCCCCTTAGTTCCCCCCTGCACCTCCTGGTTGAATCTGGATTCGTTTCCCGTTGCCCCTCCCTTTCATTTTTTAAACAAGAGCGTTCCCCTATGAAAATGACGGCAATGCATGCAAAGCGCCACTGGTTATATCAAGCTGTGATTGAGTGCCAGCACAGGGCAAAGCTTTTGAAATCAGGCAGCAAAGCGGAATCAGCAGAGGTCGGCTGAATAACCCACTTGTAGTTATTAACAGCAGTACCACAGGAGAAAGAGCAATTCCACTGGCTGTGACCAGTGGCATTCCTCTTATGTTTCTTCATTTCTGTAGAAGAATCTAAACAGAAGGCTGTGAAACATGCCTCAAACCATACATTTTGATTGGGTTTTTCCTCTCCCTCTTTCTTTCCTTATTCTTCCGCTCCCTCTGTGATTCAGCCAAGCTGAATCTGCTACTGAAGTCCAATTTGCATAAAATTATCGTCGTTCCATTCAGTTTGCTGCCCCTTCAACAGCCCCTTCTTTGCTCTGTTGGAAGATTTTGCCCTTTCTGAAACAGGCAAGCCAAGGGAACTGCAACACATTACTGCTGCCTGCTGTCTAATTAACATCAAACCCTCAGCACGAAACTGCAGGGATTTACAGGTGTCCTGGAATCATTTTCCCCTCCTCCCTCCCGATATCAGCCGGTCTCCCGCAACAAGGAGGGGACCTCAGGCTACCTAATGATACGCTACGAGTTACACACTCAGGTCTCCAGGCTCGTACGGTTAGAGTCCAAAGCAGCACAAAAAGCAGCAACCCAAAGACTGATGCAAGAGACTGTTTCAGCAACTGCTTTAATCCACGGAAAATGCTTCCATTTTGTCAGAATTTAAAATCTTTTGAGTATATTATTGTAAAATGAGAGTAGGAAGGAATCTACAAACACTGCTCTAAGTGTAAGAGAGTTTTGGTTTCTTACTCTTCCGTAAAAAGCACTGTTTGGAAACTGCAATATTTAATTTGGCTTTCAGCCTTCAAAATGGTTTCTACCTGTAAGCTAAGGAAGAGGCTGACAAAAAAGAAGAACCAAAATACTCCATAGATGATAAAACATCAAGAGACAGCAAAGGAGAGCATGCACCACTCTCAAGCCTTGAAATCAGCAACATCAAAGCCCAAGTAGGGTGTCGACAAACATCCACAAGCACAGAAAGAGGAGATACTGGGCAAAACCAAGCACAAGATATCTGAGACATTAATATTGATATCCTTGGAAATACAAAGCAACTAACGACTAGACTTGACTTCCACCCTTGGAAGCATCATGGACAGCAGGATGCAGTCCCAAGAATGAATTCAACCTAGACAAGTCTACGTAAGGCAAGTCCATGTTTGCCGAGTTGTGTGCATTCCCAGCTCCAAAGGCAACTAGGGTTAGCTGGTATCAGACACCTTGTTTATCAAGTTTCAAAAGTTAAACTTGCTTTAAAGCCAACTGAGCCAATTAGCAAAACTTAAAGCCTTAATCTGCAGTGCTAAAACCTTCCTTCACTTCCACCTTTCAATGGTACATCCTGACCCAGGATTCCCCAGCACACCTCAAGGCCAAGTGTGGCAGTTAGGGGTGGCAGAAGGAAGGTGTGGGATTGGGAAGTCATGGCTAAGGCATCCAAGTGAGCAACACAGGCTACTTCAATTTTCTTTGGGGCTCTACATATTCAGAAGGCCTGTAGTATCATCACCATAGCCCAAAATATCAGATATATCCAGTCACCCTTGTCAGCAATTGTCT
The DNA here is from genome assembly GCA_013398815.1 of Ibidorhyncha struthersii. Classification (NCBI taxonomy): domain Eukaryota; kingdom Metazoa; phylum Chordata; class Aves; order Charadriiformes; family Charadriidae; genus Ibidorhyncha; species Ibidorhyncha struthersii. Next base: position 57,096 of record VZSZ01004791.1, on the reverse strand, counting down.
TAGCATCTGACAGAGGGAACACATTTACCTCTGAGTTCTTCCCTTCTGATCCTCCAGCACATCTGCTACTGGGGAAGGAAAGATCAAGACTGCAGCTGAACAACCCGGCTGGGGGAACGCAGTGAGCTGGAGGAAGGGGGACACTTTAGGAGGAGCAGTGCAGCAGCCCGATCTGCAGCAGGCTCCACGAGCTGCCTACAGCAGACAATGTCCCAGTTTAATTTAAACCTTACAGCTTCAGACATAAGAAAAGCTGTTCAAAAGCAGGAGAGGAGAGGGGGATTATTAGAAAAAAAAAAAAACCTTCTCCTGTTGAAAAAGCACTATAATTCCCTCTCCCTCTACTAGACACACAATGTTTCTTTGAACAGAAGATTTTAAACTGAGATTAGGCAAGCACTGTTTCATGTGCTGAACACCTAAGAAAGGCCTTTCAGTGTCTGTCACCTGGCTTGCCATTCTCACAAAAGGAGCTGAACTCTCTAAACACCAGTCAATATTCCACCAGCTTCCCATCTCAGCAGGGCAGTCTGAACAAGAGGGAAGCAAAGAACAGCTCAGAACAGGGCTCATTTCTTTCGCACATCTTTTCTCACCAGGACTCGAGATGACTGAGAGGGGCAGGTTATCCAAACGCGAGGGGCCCTGCGCATCAGCGTCTGTTTGCAGTACCCTGCTGCAGCAAGGAGCCACCAGCATCCCGGAGATACCCTTGTACTGCTTCCTCCAGACTGGATGACTGCAACGCCCTCTACTTGGAGAGGGTTTGCAAATGCCATTTACTGCAAAAGGCACCAGATGGTTCCGCTGTACTCCTCATCTGCCTTGCACTGGGCAATACGGAATGCTGGGCTTGATCTATAAAGCCCTCTATGGTTTCAATTATAAGCAGTTTTTCTCCCTATGTCTTACCCTTGCAATTGGGATCAGCAGGGATTCTTACAACAGGATGTTTTCTATTAATTTAAACAAGTAATTCCCAAAACGGTGTCTGCCCACAAAACCCACCAGGAGCAGGTTGCATTTCTACGACTTTGTTAGCAGATTTAACAGTTTTTCTTTCCTCTCTGCTTTCACATAAAGCTTTCCTGTGGGTAGCTGATGGCAATCATTCAGTGGCCAAAAATACAAAGTGTGAAAGCCTAGCTGTGATTAGTCGGATGAGAAGTAGTGACTGTGATTGTTTCTGTTACAATAGTAAAGGCCTAGCGGGGTTAAACACCAATAACAAAGAATTTAAATATAGCAACCATTATCAGTTTGCAATTTTCTCTCCATGAATATTTGCTCCAGTAACATTCAGGCCCTTAAATGTGCACAGAAATCAAACACAAAAGGGACCAGGGCCTAAAAATATCTGATAAAGTGCTGAAAAATGTGTGGCATCATACAACTAACACCAGCTCCAAAATAGAATGCTCTCTGAAGGGCTCTCTGCTATCTACTCCTGGTTCACCAGGACATAAGACCCGCAGAGCCTCAAGGGACATTTTGCTTGGTCAGCTGCGATAGTTTGACTTGGGAATAGATAGATTGTCCTGGGAATTGTCCTGGGAATGGATTTTTAGCTTTTCAGTCTAAAAGTTCATGAAGTTCATCTTCTGTACAGAAGATACAGAAAAACATACAATGGACGTAGAACATGGTCAAAAACAACAATGAAGACTTAAGCAAGACAACGTCAGAGTTTTGAGATTTCTGTGTCTTGGGGTTAACATAAGGTCTGCCCTTAGAGCTAGCTTAAATCTACGCACTCCATGCTAATTTAAGACCCTCGGTATCCTGCTACCGGCTGTGCTTCAGCACCCAGCCACACAGTAACCGCACACAAGGAGGTACACACCACAAGAAGCTGCATCAAGCAACAGGAGCCAAATTCATCACTAACAGATGTGGGTGCAACTCAAAGGAACTGAACCTGTGTATGCAAGCAGTGAATTTGTCCCCAGGCCTGCTTGCCTCAGCACAAGGACTGCGATGCATTTTCAGTCAACCATCAGCAGTGCCGATGGTTGAGGAGCAGAACCAAGCTTCAGAGCACTGCCCCGGCAAATTCAGTGTAAAGAGGAGAGGAGATTTCAGGACAAAGAAGCTGTTCTCCAAGCAAGCAACAGTTCTCCTCTTCCAGCTGACCTTGTCCAATTAAGCTTGCGCACAGTAATAGAGCAGTGGTCAGCATGGGCAGGCCAAACAACCCCCAAGCAACAGAGAGAACTGAGATCGGCAAAGAGAAGAAACAGAGAAAGAATTGGGGGGTGGGGTGAGGGGGGAGAGAGAATTATAAAGGGGTACTAAAAATAGTATGCAATTATTTACAAATATTCTAGAAATGTAGGAAACAGATGAGACCAAATGCATGTCCCATTTGTATCATGAGTGTTTTGTGCTGCTCGTTGAGGACAGTCATTCATTTCCAGCCAACCAGATTCTGAAAACCATATCATAAAATGTACTGATGGATTCTCAATGAAGCGAGACTGGACCCCGTTGCCCAGCCCCACCAAAAATAAAATAAGGAAAAAAGATGTTTGGAAACAAAGGAGAAAAATAGCACTGGTACCATACTGCCAAACCAGCACAGATCAACAGTGGCACCCGGCGGCCACGGAGACTCACTGCGCCTCTTAGCTCCAGCACGCTCTCCGGTGCCTAGGACATAAATATTGTATCGTCTAAAATACCCTCCTGAGTTCCGCTTGAAAATGAAAGAAACACAGGAACTGACTAACCTGACAGATGCTGAAGAAGTTCTGATAATCAACAAACTTTGTTGTTGGTTTTGGTTTTTTTTTTTAAATGATCTTAGCACACACTAGGAGATGCGACCCTTCTGTAAGACAGGGCAGCGGATAGTTGATGCTTTTGGTTGCAGTCATGAGAAATACATTCTGAAAACTACTGACTGAAAACCAAAGTATGTCAAGTCTAGCATTGCTATATCAAATACACTCATACATGCATCTTGGTCTCCTCAGTAAAAAAAACACATGCCAGAAAAGATGTCACCTTATGCAGTAAAGCCAGGTTTGAAAGTAGAGCCAGTCAGAACCAGTTACAAAGGGCTGGCAGGGGAGCGCTGCAGGAAGGGGACAGAGACTGTTTGACTGTTCTTTATCAGAATTTCGAGTAATTGATTATTCTGTCTGGAATTGTATCTTTTGGAAGGCTCAGGATTCAGCTAGAACTGAAGTTCTAGAGGAAAATTACTACACAAGCTGAACTTAAAAATCAGAAAATACAAGAAAACAGTATCATATTTAAATGAATCCAAACTGCAGAAATGATTACCCACAGCTCCTGAGGGTTTAAATAACTTAGGAGAGGTAACTGGGTAACATAGGGTTTTATCTTAAATAATTTCTGCTTATTTGAGGCAGTGGGACTCTCCCTTTCTCCACCAATTCTATTGCAAGTTTTCTTTGCCAAGATAGGATGTGGCCCCCTCATAAACTTCTGATTTCAAAGGCACCTGAACTCGTGATCTGACCTGTTTGGATGGGAGGTGGGTAGCATGAACTGGAACTCCACCACACAAGTGTTATCCTTCAGCTGGCGATGCTGGACACTGTTTAACTCATAGGCAATATATGCCCTTCGAACATACACCTGGTTAGAAAGAAACTCAATCAGCTTAACTGTGCTAAGCAAGCAAAAAGAGAGAAAGAAGACAAATAATACACCAGCGACTTCAAAAATATTAGAAACCAAACAGATACCTCCAAATGAATATCTAGATAGAACTCTAATTCAACCAGAATTTAGAAGTTGTTCTTTGAGGAAGGCCAGTCTGGCAGGATACAACCATCAGCACAAGGCACACAAGGGTACGCTGACCACATTCTCTGACATCAGCTTCACTTTCAATCCTTTCAACCACCTAAGTCTTCTTCAAGCAAAGAAATTAACTTGGATCTGAAATTTCAGTCAATTATTAATATTAATGCTGTTAAATGCCAGACTCCAAGTATGCCAGATTCCACATAATCTATAGCTCTCTTCATCTTGCAGGCTAACAGTGCTCAAAAGAAAACAAAATAAAAAAATCCCAAAACAAGAAACAGAATTATTTTTTTTTTCAATGGGAATAAACTTACCTCCAAAGCTGCCATTCTTACCACCTGATTACTGTGGTAGAAAAAGTTGGGTAGCACATCAAAGATGGATGTCTCAGACAAAATGAGTTTCTAGAAGAGATCACATTAAGCAGTTTTAGGAGAGAACTGACTGCCTTGCAAACAGAGTCAGGCAAAAAAATGCAAAAAAAAACAGTCAAGCCTGACTAGTTCAGATTTCCATGCTTTTCCTGTTGTTTATCAAGGATTATGACCTTTTTATATTAAATCATAGAGTCATAGAATATCTCAAGTTGGAAGGGACTCAAGGATCAAGTCCAACTTCCTGCTCCTCACAGAAATACCTAAAACTAAACCATATGACTAGGAGTGTCATCCAGACGCTGCTTGAACTCTGACAAGTTTGGTGTCACGATCACTTCCGTGGGGAGCCTGTTCCAGTAACCGACCTCAGTGACCCTCTCAGTGAAGAACCTTTTCCTAATGTCCAATCTGAACTTCCCCTGACGCAGCTTCATCCCATTTCCTGGTGTCCTATCGATGGTCACCAAGAGAGGAGATCAGCACCTCCCCCTCTGCTGCCCCCCTTGAGGAAGCTGTATGCTGCGATGAGGTCATTCTGATATCAGTGTAGGACCTTGAGACCACAGGTGAGATTTAATACAGAAACATTAAGATCAGTGAGAAGAAAGCAGGGAAACAAGGAGAGAAGTTTGGTAGATACCTGCAGGTTCTCAATGCAGAACTGGTGTCCGTACATGTCAATAGCAGACAGGAAGATGGACTCCACCTGATTGTGACGCAGCTCATAGGATGGCAAATGGGAAGCAATGAGAACCTGGTAGACAGCAAACACAAGGAGCGTCAGTGAAAGGAGCTACGCTGGGCCATCGGCAGGAGGCTGTTACCTCCAAGGCAGCAATAGTCTGCTCCATCCCAGAAGAGGCGACTGGTTTCTCCTGTGAATTCTCTGGCACCTGGGTGATGCTGCAAACTCTCTCCCCTCCCCAGCCTCATTTGTGTATCTGCTCGGTTTGTATTATTGGCAATTCCCCACAGAGAAAAGGAACAGCTTCAATCAAGTTCCATCAGTGCATGTGATTTAGCACTGCAGAGCTGCTAGTCCTGGGGATTGCCTGACCGGCTGTTAATTGGAAAGCAGATCTGGCAGGCAGCAGCTGCGGGGAGGCCAGCAACGGAGACCGCCTTTCACAGCTTCTGAGCAGAGGAAGCAAGAGATGCTGGTGCCAGGTATTAAACGCCCAACATGAAGGGTATGGAGATAGGAAGGGGAAGCAGCTTGCAGGGGAAAATGAAGTGAAAGAGCAACATAAAGACATACACAAGGACTGCAGCACCGTCCCCAGCACGCTGGTGAGAGGTTCAATAACTGAATGGTTCAAGGACACAAATACAATCCTACGGAAACATAAGGTCACTGAGCAGCTTCAAACACCCGATTCATTTTCAACAGTCAAGCTCCGAAATAAAAGGAGAGAACCCCAAAGCATCAGCCTTCCTGCTGAAGACTTTTAGAATGGAGGTAGGGACTGTGGAGTGAGAGGAGTGATGAGACTACAGGGTTAGCATACCGTGAAACCATTATGCCCTCTCACTCCTTTCTGGCTACAGACTAACTGCTAAAGAGGAAGTTCACAATAATATCCAGGTGGAGATCTGGCATTCAAATTATTATCTGTATTAGACTCTTGGAATTGACAGTATCAAGAGTTTTTCCACTTATTTTCAGGTTAAAAAGAAATGGACAAAACGCAACTCAAAAGCTAGAAGAAACCCTGCAAAAGACCAACATAATTCTTTGCAGTATTTCCTTAGCAGTTCGAAAGAACATTTGTTTCTTGTGTAAACTTCTCTCCCTGTTCTCTGCACACACTGGTTCGCAGTTGTACGGCAGCTGATGCACCTGGATAGCATGTCCTGGCTGCTTACTGTATGGCTGCCTGCTCGTTCCAGGTAGCCTGTGCAGACTCTCAAGCCAGAAGGAACCACACTGACTATGTATTTCGACCTTCTCTATCGCACAAACCATAGGTTACTCGCAATTAACTCCTATTTGAGCCAGACAAAGCTTGTTGGAGGTAGTAGGGAGAAAGGAATGTAATCTTAACTTCAAATTTTACAGTGATTGGGAACCCGCAGCAATCTGCTAGACTGTCACTATGGTTAATCATTGGTTAATTGGCTTCATTGCTAAAGCGTTGCTCACAGTAACCTACTCTTCACATTTGCATAGTAATCAAAATAAACATCAAGAGATATAGACTTTCCAAAAGAGCGAGCTCCAAGCGGGAGCAGTCGGTATTGATCTGATCCGCAATGGCGCAGTCTGCCTCCAGCAGGGATCAGCTTGGATTGCTAAACATGAGCCCTTACCTGCCGTGCTCGCAGGGCCACCTTGGCGTTGGTTGTCTTGCTGAGCTGGGTCAGCTCTGTCAGAATATTAATCAGCTCATCTGTCAAGGTGGGGTCACGGCCACATAGCTGGTCCTAAAAATAAAGAGAACTGAAAATTTTTAGAGCAGAGGAAAACCATCTTCCATCCTCCTAACAAAGGAGTTTAAACCTGAAATAGATCCACACGTGCACTCAGGTGCTGGACCACGTCACCTCTAGAGGACCCTGTCTAAATTATTCTGTAATTCTGTGCTGACAAGGGTATAAGTATTAGGCTTTCAATAATTTTATACATATAAATAAAGCTACAGAGGAAAGAAGGGACTGGCACCATCACCCTTTTTTTTTTTTTATTTCTAGCATGTGTTTTGGCATCCAAATACATGAGCAATACTGACTTGTCAAATAGACACAGGTAAAACATTTTCCCATTACCCAATTTCAGCTTTGTACCAGAAGTCTCCCCTAGCAGCAAGAGAAAATTCAAAGACCATTTAACTGTAGTGAAATGCCCTGGGTAGCACACAAAGATTAGCAAACTTTTACCGTGAAAGGGGAACAAACAGGAAGAGTTTAACTGGCACGAGAACCTCCTGAAGTCCACTTAAAAAAACACCTCAAAAACAAAAACCCCACAACTCCCCAACCACAAACCAAGCACGTGCTTTGTACTGCTTCAGCAACAAGAAAAAGATCCTGTCATTCCTCTAACAAGGCTAAGCAACGCTAACTAAAACCATAAATGATACCATGTGTTTCCTGCCACAGTGCAGGACTGCCTCCGTCATATTTCTTCTAATCACGGAATCCTGATTCTGCAGAAGTTCCCTACCTTACTTTCCTGTCTAAATTGGCTGCATAAAACAATAAAACCGAACAGCATAATTTTCAGTGTTAATGCTGTTTCAAAACCCTTTTGGGTTCAGCCATTTGAAAAAATGCAAACAGTAAAGACTTTAATCTGTTTTGTTTTCTGAACAGAGGAGGTGCACTCTCATGCACACTTTCTTCCAAAAATAATTTCAATTCCCATGAATAATCCCACAGCCTTCAAGTACTCACAGTGGCTTGTGAGCCTCTTCCCTCCCACTCCCAAAGCTGGAAACACTCTAGGAGCCTCTAACGTGTTTCTTCTATACAGCACTTAACAGCTTTTCTCTTGGTAAATGAATCATAGGAGGAAAACGCGAGATGAAACAGGGATTTGCCACAGGAAAGAGAGCGGGTGCCTTAAAGTTTTAAGAGATTTTAAACAGTCCAGAAAAGGCCCTTTGAAGATCTAAGAAAGAGAAAGGGGAAAAGGGAAACCTCTGTGCAGCAGGTTAGACTGTTAAGCCTGCCAGGGAAAATAAAGTAAAAAAAAAAAACAACCAAATAATACAAGTTGCATAGACTGACTAACAACTAACAGCTCATACTACACATGATTCCAAAGCTAAATAGCTTTTCCCTCACATTGCTTTTGACTCCTTTCTCCCCGACCCCACTCAAGCACAATGCCATCTCTAGGAATGATAGCGTACATCTCTCGGGGAGAGGGACCACAGCCAAATCACTCATATTAAAAAAATCTCAGCTCCTAACTCTTACTAGATTGTCGCCCCTGACTAACCAGTCATGGGCCAGCAAACATTACAATGATTGTTCCCAAAGAAAGTTCTGTAAATTTATCCACTCCAGGTCACCGTGTGAATTCACAGTGAGTAATCCCAGAACTGCCTTCATCGTATTTGAAATACAAATTCCTGGGTGTTGTAATGTTACTGCTCAAGGTAACAAAAATCCGACAGGACACAGGACATCTGCCATGCCGCAAGCGATTCTGCCCAGTTAAGACTAGGATGGGCATACAACAGTCAGTTAAGTACATAAAATGAACACACAACTTCAGATCACGCTATATTTCAACAAATATATGAAGGATGAAATAGTTCCCATCCTGCCTTAAACGCCTGTTAGCTAGAAAAGGTGAACGATGGCAGCATAATGCTATTACTAAAGCCATCCTTGGAGCCCCTTGTTAATATCGGATTCCTGGGGATACATCAATAACAGCAACAAGCATCAAGGTGTTTTGACATGACGTTTGCCCTTGGAGGATGAACTTAAACCATCCCACATAAATAGCTCGGCAACCCATAAAATGCCACCACCTTCACCATCATTACACCAAATGTGCCACAGGGTCCCTCAGACATGAAAAGCAATGTGAGTCAGAAGAAGGAGGAATGACGGTCTTTTGGTTAACAGCGTGACCCATACCTCAGCAGACGGTAATCCCCAGCTTGGCCAGAGAGGACACTGCGACCAAGGGCATGTCACTCCTCCTGAGCCCCCGGTTACCCACTCCATCCAAGAGGTGCCTGCAACACCACGTTCATGTGACACAGCTTGCAAGACCTCAGGCACCATGCTGGGAGAGGCCACAACAATGGCACTCCGGTGACCGGGTAGCTACCTGGCTGCTCTTTCACCACCTGCAGCATGGTCTCTCCAGGATGTTTTAAGTTCATAGAATCACAGAATGGTTGAGGTTGGAAGGGACCTTGAAGATCACCTCGTTCCACCCCCCTGCCCTGGGCAGGGACACCTTCCCCCAGCCCAGGTTGCTCCCAGCCCTGTCCAACCTGGCCTTGAACACCTCCAGGGATGGGGCAGCCACAGCTTCTCGGGGCAACCTGCCCCAGGGGCTCACCACCCGCACAGGGAAAAATTTCTTCCTAATATCTCATCTGAATCTCCCCTCTTCCAGTCTGAAGCCATTCCCCCTCATTCTGTCCCTACACGCCCCTTTAAAAAGTCCCTCCCCAGCTCTCCTGGAGCCCCTTTAGGGACTGGAAGGGGCTCTGAGGTCTCCCCGGAGCCTTCTCTTCTCCAGGCTGACCACCCCCAACTCTCTCAGCCTGTCCTCATACAAAAGGTGCTCCATCAAACAGGGATGTCAGTCTTTACTTGAGGTGAAATAACTAACAGTGGTGAGAAGAATGACTACCCAGGAAGGAAAAGGGAAAACTCTTCTGACGTGTCTCTGCGTTCCCCATCTCCCCACACGCCCCTCAATCCCTCAGTCCGACATGGCGCCGGCCAACATGAAGAGGCCTCCAAGACACAGCTGGCGCAGAGGTGAAAAACTAGACAAAAAGTTTCAGTCCCATTTTAGCAAGAAATAATCAGGATGACAACAACAAAATAAAGCAGGTAGCTGGCGCTGCACTGGCTTTTGCCTGCACTGATTGGCAAAGGCGGCGAGCAAAGCCTCAAACCAGCTCTCTGACAAGGCCTCACGCCTCCCCGGCACCCCCGTGTAATTACACACTTGAGTGACTGGACTCTGAAGAAAATTGAAGGCCTGAGCTGCGAACAGCTGCCATTTTCTCTCTCCATCACGCCAGCATGATTACTTGAGAAATGAACAGCCCCGGCTCAAAGCTACTCCAGAATTCTCAGAGGAAATATGGCTCCGTGTTCAAATAATGAGATTCTTAAGGCNGGGGGGAAGGAAAAAAGGAGAGCCAGAAAGAAAGAATGCCAGGGTCCTTATATCTTACAAATTAGAATTTAAGAAACCTAGCCTCAGCCTAGGACAATTATGACTCTTTTTATGCTTTTGAGAGTTATTTTGTGGATGGCTACTTTGGACATATTTTCGGCAGTAACAGACCACGTTATGTTTGTAGGAAAAAAAAAAAGAAAAGGTGAGGGGGAGAGAGAGAGAGATAGTATTGTAATTAGTCTCCTAAAAAGCAGGATACCTAACTCTAGTCTGTCAAAAATCACGTCGTAGCTAAATTCATCCTGCCTTGAGGAAGGTAGGCATTCATTCTGCTTCAAAGCATTATGTGGGACAAGGATTTCTTGAGGCTTTTTAGGAAACAGGAAAAAAGAGACAGGACTCAATTGTTGGTTTTTAATTATTTTTCCTGGGAATGTAATTTACTGGGAGTTTTAACCATTAGAGTGGGACTGAAGTTAATGAGAACTGAGATTTTTCATGAGTAACAAGTCAGAAGAACATGAGAAGGTGATGGCAGGTCCTGGCATGAGGATTCATTTGTGTTTATAGGGTGGAATCTACATCTATCCAAAAGGAATTCCAACCCCAGGAGATTCCCCCTCCCTTTGCAAGGGCCCTGGACAGCCGCACATCATCCCAAGGGTCAGAGACCTGATCAGGAGTGACCAGCTTTCTGCTGAGACATTGAGTCCTAGTCAGATTCCACCATGCAGCCCAGAGTCCGGCTGGTCCAAAAGCACCACTGCAGACCTGAGATAAGACTGAGACTATAACCAGGAAGAAGCTAAGAGAGCCGCTGCCAAACCTGTAAGATCAAACTATGGCTCATCAAGGGAGAGCATGTGAAACCCCTCAAGGGCCTCCACATGGGCTGGCTAATGCCATTCACAACCAGGAAGTCACCCCCATTAGTAATGAAGGACCATAAAAATGGTGTTATTACAGAATTATTACCACCAAAAAAATCATCTGCTTTTTGTGCTGGTAGCATATTGCTTTGCTTTTCAAGCAACTCCAGTTTGAGTACCATGAGCTATTTAAAGACAGGACCTCTCTGAGACCCCTGAAGATGAAGAAGCAAACTAAACCAAGTCACAGCCCATTGTCTGAAAGTTAGCCTCTAGCATCCTCCCACTGTAAGAGTTAAGCCTGCATTCTTATCTCCCCACAGATGCTCACAAATCACGTGCATAATTAGCCCTCATTGCACTCTGATAGGCAATCAATGCAGGACAGTCACGAACCAGAAGGTGCACAGACACTGAGCTGAACAGCATGTTCTGGGTCTCCTCTAATGCACGGCTTACACACCTTAAGAACACATGAAGAAACTGCTGCCACTGCTTCTGTAGCTACAAGGCTTGCATCTTTAAGGGTGAGAGCTGTCAACTCAGTACCTTTCAGAGCATCAAACGTACAGCTAAAAGAAGCAGCAAATTTCTAGAGCACCAACAGACAACTTACAATGAGCATTGTAACAAGCAGGTTCTTCTTGGTGACCTGAGCATGTGAGAAGATGTAGTTCAATACAGCATTCATATCGCTTTTATTCTCTTCCCGAAGGGTAAAGACACACTTGTCATAGTGACCTGCAATCAGAAATGCACATTTTTTTCTGGTCGCCACACCTCTGTGTCTAGGAATACAAGTTACTAGATTTATCTTTATTTTTCCATATGAATGTTTTGAGAATCTACTTTGCATGTCCACACAATCAATCCTAGGAAGGAAGCATTTCTCCCACCACCACCCCCTCAACTGAAAACTTTAAATTAAACATGCTACTCTTATTAAAATGGTTCCAATGCCAAATGCCTGCTTTGTGAGCAATACGATGAGGAGTGGTGAGCTCAGCCTTTCATTCAAATGACAACCAAAATAAAATCATAGCAAAAAGACTTGCACCGTCCTCTACTACCAGCAAATTGAAGTGGAAGTGAATCAGCAGTACCATTAGGCTGGTGCAGGTATTGGACCAGGACAAAAGAAAAGTAGAGCGGAATCTGAACTACCTGTAAGAGCCAGAGCCTCGAAATTAGCTAGTGCTTCATTGCCATCTTGTGCCTGGATACAGCAGTGCAATGCATTTATTTCAGTTCTCAGCTTTGTTCTTATGAACAGCAAACAGCTCCCTGGTATTTTACAGCAGGTGCAAATAACTCAGTGACTTTTTTTTTACTGCATTAAATTTTCTTACTATAGAATTTAATAAACAGGCAAGATACAACTAAAGAGCATGGTGAATTTAAACAGTTTTTCTGATTCTAATTTTTCTGCATATGCTCAGAAATCAGGAAATAAAAATCAAGCTTCTAATATGAAGCTTCTACACGTGGAATACCCGACTGGGGGAACTCTCCAGTGGTGGGCCACTGCTGACAGAGTCAGTGAGGGAACACGAAGGACAACTGCTTCATCTCTGATCTAGAACAAGCAGAGACTACCTCAGCGAGCTCAATAACAGACTAGAAATGACAATACAAAGAAATTAATTATTTAGTGAGTCTGTCTTTTTACTCCAGGTCATACAAAAGTCCTCACTTAGAGGATCATAAAGTCACATAGGAGTTATTCTTTTGAAGATTTACAGGAAAAAGGAGCATTCCTACACCAAAAAGAGACCAGAGTCATATTACAACTTGTAAACCGTGGGTAAGATGACACAGGATGGAAAAGATGATGGATATACCAACAGTGGCAAACCAGCAGAACAGACAGCTGGAGTTTGTCATTTGCTTGTCCTAAGTATTATGAGCACTGTTACCATGAAAACTCAAACTGGACATAAGCATCTGACTGGCAGACCTTTAAAAGAAAACCTGTGTGGCTTAGCCTCACCATAAAGTTAGAGTAATCTTTCTTGAAGGGGGTCCACGTGGACCTTCTGGGACCAAATGGGGTTCTTTCAGCAATCAAATCCTTGATGTGCTTAGAGACTCACCATGCTGAAACTGAGTCTCCACCTTCAGATATTGACGGAGCAGATCCATCACCACTGCTTTCATGTGACCCCGAATACCACTCCGGTACCTGCAGAAGCAAGTAAGTCAAACCTAGCACTGAGACAGGCACGGTCCTGCTTCTGAAGACCTGCAAGCGCGTAACACTCAACATGAGTGGCAGAATAAGCCTGCTTGCTTAAGGAAAGAAGCATACCTGGTTCTGAAAACCCCAGTTATGTGAATACATAACCCCTGCCATTACTGTTGTGGGGTAGCATGGCTCATGTTTTGCATCAAAATGTCCTTTTTCTTCTAAAAGTACTCAAAACCCTGGACACTGAAAGGCATAACACACACCATGATGAAATGGCCAAGATGTGATCAGTGTCAGGACTGAAGTTAAATGTTTCTTTCATATGGCAAAGGGAAAAAGAGGAAGAATCTGTATGTGGGCTTCACACAGGCAGCCAGGAGCCACACACACGTGGCCCCCTCACTGTTGACCTCCCTGAGGGAAGTATGCAGGCTTACTCCTAGTGATTTAGACTCCAAGTGTAATAAAACTGTCCGAATGAAGACAAGCAGGCTCCGGTCTTTCAAGCAACAGAGGCAAAAAAAAAAGTTCAGGGGCAGCCCTGAAAACAGCTCACCTCTGTACAAGCTGCACAATGCTCTGGGTGTTCATGAAGAAGACCTCACGCTCTGATTTGCGGTTCAAGGTGGCTGCGTGGCTATCCAAGATATTGGCAATCTGAAAGAGAGCAAACACATGACAGTGCCAGCCCTGGATGGGACAATCTGGCTGAACAACCAGCAGAGAAGCTGAGAACTTCCAGACAGACCAGAACAGAGCTCCAGCAGACTCCAACAAAGGCCAAAGGCTTAAATTGCTAAGGAAGTTAATGACCTGCCAACGATATAAAAATCAATGCACAGTATCGTATACTGGAGAAATCATCTTCCAGCATCTGATTACCTGATCAGGTCTCCCTTAGTTGTAATCACTCTTTTTTAAGGTTACGTCAACACTACAAATTGCACTGCAGCACATGTACCAGGCAAAAAGCAATAAATAAATGCCCACAAGGCCACTGATGTGATTAACCTGCTTCCAAACTGCCTGTTTAAAGCTATACCGAGCAGGGAACACAAACTCTTCAGCACAGGTAAAGCAGGCTAGCCTTTAAGCTCAAGTGATATAGGGAAGTATCTTTCATCATGAAGATCCCACACTGAAACGCACCTTTCAGGTCCAACTAACCTACAGGTAATTTAAAGGAACTTTCTCTCTCTCTCTGCCCCAACACAAAACAATTTTTATTCCTCTATGCCAGTGTGGTTGATCACCTGTTGGCTGGGAAACTGGCAAAGGACTGATGTGATGTTGCTGGCATATTGGGCCATCTCCTTCTTGATGGACTTTTCTACATTGGGTGGGATCCGTCCAGAAACACTGGTCATGATGTCCTGAAGTTCCAGCAGAGGCAGAGATGGATCTCTCAGTGTCTTCATTAGTCGCTCAACCCAGCCTTTCACCTAGAGAAAGACAAGTCAGTGTAAAGACAAGCATGAAGAAAAGAATAAGCAGCAAGAAGGGAGAAGATGTAAGGCTTTTCATTGAGGTTGTCTTCACTATTTTTTACCACAAAGCTAGTCCAGGGACTAAAAGAGAGCATTGGGATAGATGACAAAGCTGCTGTGCTACCTTACACCAACAGCTGACTCAGATTCATCCACTGTCTTTCCTCCTCTCTCTAGGGCTTCTACCACAGCTGGCTATGCACGCCGCTCCCTTGTATGAGGCTGCAGGCACAGGCAGTAAAAATCAAGCTCAACTGCTTGTCTTTGACTTTGTTTTGGATGCCACAGATGGGATGCTCCCATCTTACTCTCTGGTGAGACTGACTATAAGGAAGTCTAAGAAAGAAAACCGAATCGAGCTGGGTAGTACTGCCCTAACTCTTGGTCCTCTGGCTGTGACATGCAAATCGGTCAGCCTTACCTTGAACTGAAAGAATATTTGTGCTCTCGCTTGGAAACAAGAAGTAACCAGTACCTTGCTGCTGAAGTAGGGCTCTGGCAGGCAGTATCCATTCATCACATTGACGAGGTTGTCTAGGACATAATGGAAGATGCGATGGAGCTTCTCGCCTCGAAGTGCTGTGCTCTGGATCTGCGGCAAGGTACCTGTGTGCAGTTCGGCCTGGAAACACAGTGAACAGACAGAGTCACTAACCCTCCTGTATGGCATCAGCCATGGTGGTAACATCCAGCTACCCTCAACTGGAGTCTCAGATTTAACTTGGAAGAATTCCCAGAGTGAAAAATGCACTTGATTGAGTAACCGGAAAGTTATGAGCTTGATCTCCAACAGTTCTGTGTTGTGTACGCCCACAAAAAAAGCTTCCAACCTCTCTCCCAAATACATTACACTTGATTTCATTGTTTAGATCCAGGATGACCAAAAACCTCGAAGAAAAGCACAGGAAAAGCCAGCAGTTTGGTGCTGACAATCACTTTCCACCCCTTGCACGACAACCTCCCGCAATTTTCAACTAGCTATTGCTAAAGGAACAATAGATTCTCTTCCACTGCCACCAACTAAATCCCAGCCTACCATCCCTAAATGAATATATTTCTTTGCCTTTCACCTTAAAGATCCATGTTCTAGGCTCTTTTTTTTTTTTGTATTTCCAGATTTGCTGCAATTGCTTTCACACTCTTGGAGTTGGGATATCAACTCCTGTCCTCCCAAAGAGCGTCACTTAATGAAGAACACATAATAAAAAAGTTAAATAAACTTGCATAGGAAGAAAGCAGGTAGAAAAATCTGACCAACCTCCAATATCCTAGACAGCCATATACCCACAATAGTACTGAGGTAAGAAGAGAACAAGAATGGTACATAAACTTAGCCTGAATCAGAAAAAGAGACAATAATCTGAGCCCTAGTCCTCATCCGAGACAAATAAATGTTAAAGTGACAATTCCAGTACAATGCACAAATCTGAAATTGGTTGAGTACACTGGACCATCTCGTACCACTCTCAAAATCACTCCCCTATTAAAAACACAACAAACATCTGGGCTTCCTGCAACTTCTCACCTGCTGAACCCTGCTGGGATCATCCAGCTGGAGCTTGGCAATCACACAGCCTGGATCCAAGACTGCCCCTGGGCGTTTGACATAATGGATGCAGCCCGATTCTCCTGCTGTTAGCGTCATCACCATTTTCATCACCTGTAGCAAGGAAAACAGGTTACATACTCAGCTTCCACGTTCCCCAAATGGTTCTAGTTTTGTGAGCCAGCAGCCAATGTCCTACCACAGACAAATTAACTTGCATGAGCACCTTTTGTGTTCAGGCTTTCTCAAAGGCTTAAAAGCACACACATTGGGAACAAAACCCTAGACACTAAAGTGAATGGTAGAACAAAATAATTGGCCACAAATTAGCGCAGCAGGAAGCCATCCTCAGGAATGTCACCTGTTACACGCTGCTTGGACCAACAGGTACTCAAGAAGGTCCCACGTTCAACACAATGAACAAAGCAGATACAATTTACTGCTGCAGCTGCTGCACTCTGAAGGCTAGCAGTGGGAGAGCCACTCTTAGAGCTACAGCAACACGTTCACTTGTAGCAGAGGGAACTAGGATAACTTTCTAGAGGTCACAGGTCTCAGACAACTCTTTACAATCAGAGATGCTTCCATGGAAGCTCTTGCCTTTGGAGCAGAAGGGTTGGGTATGGGGGCAGACAGTCTAGTTTTACCATTGCTATACTATACGCCACAACTGGGAACACAGGAACTGAGTAGGTGGTTCCTTCATAGCCATGGCTCCATTGCAACGTAAAAGCACTTACATAAAGTATCTGGATCTCTGGGTTGATATTTTTCTCCTACACATTGTCCCCAACTGGTTTAATTGCCCCTCTGTCAACACACACCCTCCCCTCAAATCTGTTTTGAGCCATGCACTCCTACGCAACCTCTCATGCTTTCCTCACAGTGATGCAGAAATTGTTCCTCCTCCTCCTCTCTAACAGTTAAGTAACTTCCAAGGGAGAATGGAGGAGTGACACATTAACTCATCTGGTCAACCTGATAAATGATCAGGTAATCAGAGAAATCTTAACCCTGGCATATAATTCTGCTTCTGAGGCTGTGTTAGTACTAAGTAGTGGTCTACAAGTAGAAGGCCTTCTTCACCACAGCTAGAAAACACAGTACACATGGATCCCACCCTCCCTTGGTATCACAGCAAGATGATAACCATGGTCTCGCCGCTGAGAAATTTTGCTTATCACTTGGTGTAGAGTCATTAACACTCAAATTTCAGCGGTCAAGTAATTTCTTCCCCACCCCATCACTCTCACTGCTGACTCCTGCATTAGTCCAGCCCAAAACCTGGACAAACTTTAGACAGGAAATACTGTGAATTATCCCTCACGCTCAATTCCCAGCTCCAAAGCATTCAACTTTACTTCCCCCCAGCTTTTCCCTGGGCAGATTCAGCATCTGCAGCCAAGTCAGTTCTTTGAGACTCTCTTACCTCTATCTCTGCAAAGCACTGGCCTGCAAACACGTGTCCCCCATCCTCTACCACATACTGGATAAGCTTTCCAGCCGAAGGTGAGCGCAGAATCGAGGGATCATTCTCCTTTTCAAACACACAGGTCTTGTTACCTATAGTGATGCGATACCTAAGAAAGAATGGGACAAATCACTGCAACGGAATTTCTTGTGGAAAGTACAGGAAGGGGAAAATCCATTCTCTCCTTATTTTGCTTCAAAACAAAACTAAACAAAACACCTCGACCAGCTCTTCTGAGCTGAACAGTACAGCCCTGCATATGGAGTTTCAGATTAATCATATCAAAAGAGGACTATGGAAGCCAGGGATCAGAAACCAGATAGAACAGCCCTTAGCAAGGTGTACGTGTGTCACATCTGTGCTTATTCTCTATCAACAGGTATCGCTCACCAATGAAGTTCAAGATTTCATATAAACAAAAACTGTTGTTGGTGGCGATTACATTTGCCATACATAACACACAATACATTCACCGAACTGCCCACCTCGTGCAAAATCCTCTCGTATCCAGAGGAAAGCTGAAAAGAGCAGGATGCACCCGAGCAGCAGACTGGGAGGTTGAGATTTTATAGCATTTTCCAACCCAGAAAGTTACCCAAACTCTCTGTACTCCTGACCAGATTCGTTACATTTGTCACAGAAAAGACACCAGCAGAGGGGGCAGTGGTTCACAGCCCAGAAGCTGGAGATTTACTGACCTTATGGCTATGATCCCTGCAGGGAATTTTGAGGGAATGCACTGAAATTGTAAATCTTGTATCTATTTCTAAGGCAGCTGTAGAGTTTCCAGGATTTTAAAGATTTTCATGTTCTGTTTTTTGGTTGTTTGGTTTTGGTTTGTTGGGTTTTTTTATAATCCAAAAGGGCACTTTTAAAGAACCAGCAGAAGAATATGGACTCCACATTGGTACACAGTCAGATCTTTCTTCTAACAGGAGCCAAGAGCTGTTCTTCAGGTGAAGGCAACTCCCTCCTTTAAACTCATCCATAATACATCTAGTAATCTCTCCTAGAAGAGAATTCCATTCCATGCTGATCTTTGAGAAGCATAAAGTTACAAGTACACCTAATTTTTGCTTGCACATAAATGTTAAACATCTTTACAGGTTGCTACCTGTCCACTTCTTCTTTCATGTAGGTGGTATAGCTGCTACCATCATAAGACAGGAGCAGTCCTCCATCACTCAGTCGGTGCACGTCAACTTCCACACAGGAGCTGTTCATGATGACAACATAGGAATTGGGAGACTGTCGGGTCACCTGCAGATCCACAAGAATGGTACGTACCACATGGAATAAACACAGCATTGATAGTGCCTTGGTTGCCACAACATACACAGTTTTCCAAGCTCTGCAACAGTGGCAGTTAAAGAAGGGGAACAGAGCCATTTGTTCTGATGTTAGATGGAAAAAAACAATACAAAAAAAATTGGGATCACAAAGCCGAGCATTTAGCAGTCAAGAGATGCCAGAACTAATGCTGTCCATGAATCTTGATTTAATCCTCTCACAGTTATACGTTAATTGCACAGGTTTGATTATGCAATCATATACCATTTCTTCACCCTGATCTACATAAAAGTCACAGTCGTGTACTATAATTGCATAATGAATGTGATAATTTGAGGAAAAAAAAGAGAGAGATTGTCTCACAGAGAAAGAAGCTAAAGCTCTCCCTAGAAAAAGGGATCCCATCACAGTCTCTGCCACAGAGTGCCTATTTGAATTTGGAAAATCCGTTAAAGCATATGTTAGCTGCTATTCAGTGCCTCTCTATTTCTCATCAAAGGGGTGCCAAGATAAAATCACGGAGGTGAAGAATACTTAAACCTGCAAAAAACAGTATATGGTGATGTCATTAAAAACTTCACCATAATAAATTTGCCTGAGGAAGCTAATTAAGATTGCACAGGCAATCTGAAATCTAGTATTTCCTAACTTTTGTATGCTTGGTTTCACAACCTTTAAACAGTATTTCTAACATTGTTTTTTTGCACACTGCAAAGAAAAAGCAACACTAAAGGGAAAAATTGCTACAAATCCTGTCAAGCTGATGAAACTGGGCTCAAACACCCAACAAGGGAGATCCACATATTCAGAAACACTAGCTGAGAGTTTTGGTCAACCAACAGACAGTAGTAGTCCGCCTATAACAAAGTATTCTTCACCCTATGCAAAGCATTGCTTGACCCCGAAAGGTTAAAATGTTTACAGAGATACACAAAGATATTGCAATGGAAATACATGATAGGGTATTATCATAAGGGAGATTGTACTGATTTCTTAACCCCACTAAAGCAGAGAAAATAAACCCTGCATGGATCTAATTCCATTAATTACACGTATTACAAAGATTAAGCCAGATCAGCACACAACATTTCCAACTGTAAGTGGCAAGTTAATGGGTTTCCACACTGCGTGTCGTACCTTCAGCACATATTTCCGTCCTTCATAGATGAGTTCCACATCCACAGTGTTTAGCAGGGTATGAGCAGGCAGGACTTGGCCCCTTGAAAGAGAAGCACAAACCAAAATTGGTCTTCCAGAAGCCACCAAATTGCTATCAGGGGCCCAAGCAGGTTCAAAGATACATGCAAAACACTAGCAGAGAGATGGGAGCAGGTTTTTAAACTGTCTCTCCTTAGGAGAGACACACATGACAAAGCCAGCCCACCTCTCTCCAGCCACAGAGATCAGCTTTACTCTCCCATCCATACACCCACTGTTGCCTTAGAGAAGAGTGTGCAAAAAGAGCATCGCAGCCTGAGTTACAGAACATGTAGCATGACTTAACAGAGGGATAAAGCAGCTTTTCCCCCTGCAGCTCTGTTTACGTATGGACTCACCAACAGGACACTGAGGGGAAGAACTCTGTTAAGAGTGAACCTGGATCACACCTGAGTCACACCAGGTTTAGCCTCACAGAGTGTTATGACTAGTCTCCCTACAGCACCTGCCCTGCTTTAAAGCCAGCAGGAGCAGAGAGGGTGTTCTAAGTACTAGCGGGAAACATTCAATTTGGAAAATTATGTCAAACC
This sequence comes from Ibidorhyncha struthersii, assembly GCA_013398815.1. Lineage (NCBI taxonomy): Eukaryota > Metazoa > Chordata > Aves > Charadriiformes > Charadriidae > Ibidorhyncha > Ibidorhyncha struthersii. The sequence continues at coordinate 36,516 of VZSZ01004791.1, read as the reverse complement.
TCAAAAATTATATCAATCCTTAAACCAGGAGGAAGACAATATCTGGTGATTCAAGACTCCATAATGTTGTCGTAGCAGCACACAGAGAAAGAACTCCACATTTCTGAGCCATTTCTTGGAGCTTTTGCCAAAACTGCCAGAAACCAAACCAATCTGTGCAAGCAGCAGGTGATGTTTTGGCGAGATGCGTAGATATCTGCCAGTTTACTTAGGCCAGTAGAAAAACAGCTTCCTGGGGCCAGAGAACAGTCAGCAAATAACAGGCTCTGTGCGTTTCTGCATGGTACTGCACTTGAACAAAACTTGTAAATCAAAACTAATGACTATCTGCTTATCAGCTATCCACCAGACCAGCTTGCAATTTTACCTTTCTAGAGAGTGCAGGAAGTTTGAGACGCTGTTTCGGAAGCTCACATCAGCCACATGCAGAGCTCCACACACCACTCCCAGCATGGTATCAGGCCTTTCAGCCTAGAAAGAAAGGGTACATAACACCGTTACATCTCCTTTAGCTTCAGTCCATTCTGGGCATCCACTTGAAGAATCAACAGCCTCAGCTCTATTTAAAAATTAAGTTGGTGTAGCGTCCATGCAAACACTATGTAGAAGCAATTAGCTCTGTAACTTCTTAAAAGAAAACCACGTTTTTTTCTTCCTGGATCAAATCTCGAGGCTCCACCTACATTTCCACTATCATCCGCCCCAAACTGCAAACCAAAATACCAGCCTTAATTCACATGTACACTGAGATGCTTTTCTGTCCAAACTTTAAGACCACCTTTCCCTGACACGGATGACCTGGGATTTTTATATAAATAAGAATTAAGGCCAGTGAAAATGTTTATGAATAAAGCAGTAAGCGGACGTTAACCACTGCTAAATCCTTGTCCTCTTGCAACCAGCACGCACCAAGCTTACCCCCCGACCCCCTTCCCCTCCTCCCTGCAATTTGTAGTCCTGCAAAGCAAGCAACTGCACCTGAACTTTCTCAGCAATGAGCCGATCCAGCCAGCCAGTGTCAATGCGGTTCTGCTGAAAGCTCTCTGTTTCCAACAGTTTAATCAAGTACTCGACAGTGGTTCGGAAATCCCCTCGGATGGACAGCTCCTTCAAAGCCACTACCATGTTTCTGAAAGAGAAAAGAATACCTATTATCTGTCCCATACTAACAGCAACGTGCAAGCCAGTAACTCTAGATAGTTCCCCATGAGCTGCTGGGAAAAAACAGTCTGAAGGTAATAGGAGAAGAGAATGTGCACTGGAGCAAGATCCTATATGACATGCTTGGGAATGAAAGAATATTGATTTTCTTCAGTCTGCTGCTGGTGTGAACAAAAGCAGCTCAGGCAGCAGCAGCTATGAGATCAGGAGTTCCCACTGTTATCAACATCTAGGCACCTACCACATGTCAGAGATATAGAGAAGACAGACAGTCGTGGTCTCCATCCCACCCAGAATGGAACAGAGGAAAGGCTCTGGATAAAAACCAGCATGGATGACAGGTCAGACAGTCCTGTCTTATGACCGGATCCTTTAACGTTCCACACCACATAAGGACACTCGATGGTTTATAAACCTTTATAAGGCACTGGCATAGCAAGTTATCAACATTTTTGATAACCTGTGTTATATTTTTATCATAACCTGCCACCAGAATGCTTTCAAAGAGGGACTTCAACACAACGGTAGCTATATCATATCCCAGCAGCAGGTATACAAGGCAGGAATGAAACAAAGGAAAAAATAAACAGAAGTATGCAACAAGTGTAGAAATGTAGGTGAAACAGTGGACTTGCAAAGCAAGATAGCATGAGAAGCCTGAAAACAAGGTAAAGAGAGGGAAACTTCTCTTAAAGCTCCTAGAAGAGTTTTGTTTTACCCATGGCACTTTGGATCAAAGAGGACCAAACCAAGCAATTTCCAAGGCTATACCACTATTCTGACTACTTACGAAATGGCTTCTTCACGATTTTCTCCCCAGGAGAAGCAGTGACCAAATTGAGAATCGGCAAATTCATGAAGCCCTCCTGCAGCAGCAACACTGAAATAGCCCCAGACATTCTTATTGCTGCGGAAATTCAGTTCCTGAACTGTACCAGAACTGGGTTTAAACCCCTGTAAAGACAGACAGACATTGCTATACATCCTAAAGAAAAAGTAAATAATCCAGAATTAGGGAAGTAATTAAGAGTTCTGAAGGCTAGAGCACCTCTGTGCTGCAACGTGAACAAATAAGTTCAGGCTGTGTCTAACCAGAGTCTACAGAACCATCGGGTAAATGAGATAAGGGAAGATTCTTTTAAATTTGCTGCCAAACTTTTCAGGATCAGGAGCAGGGATTGAACCTAGGTGTAAAGCCCATGGTTCTCAGAGTGTGAACGGTAACTACAGAGTTTAAAACACTCACCTCATCAGGATTCTCACTGGTGATACGTGCAGCGATGACATGGCCGCGTGGACAGGGAACATGGGCTGAATTCTCAAAATCAATAGATCCGTCTCCCCATGGAGAAACACCATACATCACTCGGATATCCTTGATCCTGTGGAGGGGAATCCCCATGGCAATCTAAGGAAAAAAAAATAAAATGAAACCATCAATAAGTAAGTTTCGCTCCTCACAGAGAGCACCTATTCCTTGAAGAATTAATTCCACCAATTCTCTGTTGAAGCTGATGCTGCCATTCCAGTATAGCAAATATACATGCCTATTTTCTGATGTGAGCCTTCTCCATTGACACACCTTTGACCATTTGTATTTCTCAGGACAGCTGAGCTCAGCGTAATATCCACTTTAAGCCCTTCAGCCAGTATTTTCCATTGACTGATTAAAAGGCTCCGGAGAAAGCTGGCCAGTGCTAGGTCAGCTGAGGATGGGTGTGCATTAGGCCTGTTAAAAATATACTAAGGTCCCAGTGAGACAGAAGGCCCCTAATTGGTTATAGGAAACTGTGGAATTTTGCAACTATGAACTGTGGAGAAAGTAACCTGCAGGACTGCCTGCTGGTTGTATCCTTACAGAGTAAAGTCCCACTTGTTCTGTTCATTAGCTCGGATTATTTTTTTTCTTTTACAGCTACAGTTCAAAAAGGCTGAGCTTTAGTTTAACCATTTATTTCAGCTGGCTATTAGCCAGACACCAACAGACAAAAGACCAAACTGGTTACAATATCAACACACCATCCTATGAAATGAAATTGTATCTAGCACCAGCAACACAAAGAAGAGTGCCCAAAGAATGAGGAAAGCATCGGACCAGTTACAAAATTCCCAATGCCTGGCAAACACAGACACAGAGCTACTGGAATCACCTGCTGAGAGAAGGTCTCGGGCCAAAACCAAAGTCTCCTGACAAACTGAAGATGATCCTGCTCCTGAGCAGCCCACAAGACATTACAGTTCAAGCGGTTGTTTCCTCTACCATCTATCTAATAATTTTGAAATGCAAACAGGACGGAGAAGAAAGAAACTAGAAAGAAAGCAAGAGGGTAAGAAAGGGGGGGCTGAGAAAATGGAAGCAAAAAAGCACCTAGAGCCCCCAGTGCGCTGTAAAACAGAGGGAAAGAGGACTGCGGCATTCATCCACTGGTGGAAAAGATGGGGGTGAGAAGAGGGAGATAGCCTGGCAGCATACAGGGAGTTCGGTGGGATGCACAAGGGAGAGATGAGCCTCAGCAGATGCAACAAATGCTTTCTACAGGATCTGTGAAGGATTCCCTCAGTACTGTGGGGATCAGAACAACAAAAAGCCTCCGTTCACGTAAGCCACAACTGTCACTCACTGTGATGACTTCTCCTTGGAAAAGCAATAAATCAAAACAAATTCTTGCTCACTCTGCCACATCTATTCAAGTTGCTGATTATCAGGCACAAATCCTGTTTTGTGGAGAGGCTGAAGTGCAGGGACCTCAGCCAGGAGGAGGAAGCATCTGCTACGAGCAAGGGGCTTGGAGAGGTGGAAACAATTGCTGTGGAAGTCAGGAACTGCTCATCAAAATTAAAAAGACTCAAGACACTTTCCTGAACCTCACACAACTGCCGAGCTTGCTGAAAGATGAAAAATCCAATTGTCTGTTCTTTTTTCCCCTCCTTTTGTCATTAGTAATTCTGAGCAGAGGCTGTTGTCCCTCAGAGGCAGAGTGGGTGATGCACTGCTCAAAACCTGCACAGCATTTGATTGCTCTGCCAGCCTCAGAAGCCAACTCCTTTCACAAAATAATTTTAGAGCTTAAAGTTGCACTACTCATGGCTAAAGCTTGTCGAGACAGGCTTTTTTTACACACAACCTCTCCTTAAATCAGTTTTTCTACCTGTTTTATTCCTCTGTTGCTTCCCTTCACACTCCTTTTAAATGAAGGTCTGCCTAAGCTGAGTTGTTTCCAGGAGAAACAACTGGAAATAACCTCTCTTTGCTTTCCAAACCAGAAAGAGCCAAATGGTAGAGCTATAACTTAGTGAAACAGTCGTAACAGAAGGGATGCATATGTATTTTGCAATACTGAATGACACTTTCCTCCAGCCACAGAAGATAAATCCCACGCTGAGAAAGCACCAAAACGGGTCTTTGAGTTATTGGGTATTTTTGTCAAGGAGAAAATGTGGGAGAGCCCTGTATCGCCTATCTGCACATGAGAATACAGGCCATATTTAGTAGAGCTCTCTGATACTTTCTTTGTGTTCTCTCCTCTATCAGTACCAAGATCTAGTCATCTGCATAATGTCAGTATGCGATCCAGTTTTAACAGAGAACCCTGTCTGTGACTCAGACAAGAGTCCACCCCCCTGTTTTACTAAGGCTTCAGCAGAACAGGTCTTTCACGCTCAGGTCTCTTCAACATACCACAGCTTGGGTACTTTGGAGAGCCTGCCGGAGCAAGGCGCCTGCGCACTGACTCACCTGGAGCTGCGCTGCCGGCAGGTTAACATCAGCCACCATCTCCGTGCAGGGGTGCTCCACTTGCAGGCGGGGATTCAACTCCAGAAAGTAGAAACTGCCATCCTGGCTGTACAGGTATTCCACTGTGCCCGCGCTCACGTAGCCCACCATTTTGGCAAGCTTCACCGCACACTAGGATACAGGAAAGAAGAGTATTTGATTTCCAGGCCTGATGCTCTGTTCATCCACCCCACCAACTTCAGACTTTTTTGCTGGCATTCTGAAACAGCCAAAAGCTTGTAACAGGCCCGAGAACTGCTCAAAGAAAAGCACATGGCACAGGAATTTTAATTTCCAGGTTATTTAATTCACAATTTACAGAAGGCAGAGTTTGATGCAAATATTTATAATACTCAGCATTAAACAATTCATATAACTCCTGCAACTTGTTTTTAATATGACAATATACATTCAAAGCATACTTCCCTCCTATTTTTGGGGAGCATGCATTTTTGAAGGGAGCTCTACAGCTGTTTGTCAGCACATGGTGGACTCAGCAAGTTTCGGAAATGTGAGTGGTTGCCCACACTATGCAGTTTAAGACACACAACCCCTATGTTGCTCCTTTAAAAGATTCAACAATACAAAACTCTTGGCAATGTCAAAAAAAAAAAAAAGAAAAGTTGTGGCTGTTTCTGGAGTCTCACAAGGAAAAAAGAACTTGCAGAGCCACTCTCACCTGCTCCATGTGCTCAAACACCACCGAAGTCGCAATAGAAGCAGGTGCTTCCTCTATAATCTTCTGGTGCCTGCGCTGCACGGAGCAATCCCGGCCAAAGAGAGAGATGGCATTGCCGTACTGATCTGCCAAGATCTGCACCTCCAAGTGGCGGGACTGTTTGGCTAGTCTCATTACAAAGATTGGAGAGCCTGGGACTTCAGCTTGCACCTACAGCAGAGACAGCATATAAATAGGCGGATCATCTTTTGCAAACACCTGTCTTAGTCACAACCATCCCAAGTTAATTTTTTAAGCAAGGAACATCCATAATATTTTCCCTGACCACTTAAGGCTGAAAATACTCTGTTCTCTTTTATGTAATTACAGTGCCATTTCCATTCCTCTCAGTTTGCTTAAATAACCCATAAACTAAAGGCTCACGTCCCTCAACATTTTTGAGTTACACTGCAGGTGCTTTCCATTACTTGGATTTATTCAGCATTTCCTGTGATGTTTGGGCACTTGACAACTGTATTGGATATGCAGTTATATTGAAATCCTACCAACGTACAGAGCAAAGAAAGCATGAACTCACGATTCAAAGTAGCTAAACAGGCTGTGATACATAATGCAGACTTTTTCAGTTCGTTAACATTTCCAATTCGGTGCTCGCAGAATCACCCAACCTGAACATTTAGAACAAGGCAGTACAAATCAATGGGAAAAGCTACCTGTCGAAATAGGTTGGGGAAGTCATCTGCATTGTTAACTTTCCTGATTCCTTTTCCTCCTCCTCCTTCAGAAGCCTTGATCATGACAGGGTAGCCAACCTCCTCAGCAGCCTGATCGAGACGGGCAGAAAAACACCAGTAAGTACAAAAAGATAGCAGAATCAAGTTGAAAAGATCATTATTTCCCTGTTGATTTGTGTTCAAGCTTCTGTGTCTGACTCTATTTAGCAACCAAGACATGAATGGGATAGAAACCAAGTATTCCAGTTTGAGAGGGTCCCTGTAGTTGGAAAAAACAGCAGTGATTTTGTGACTACAGAGAACTCTGGCCTCCCAAAGCGATCACAAAATCTTTTGTCAGTGCTTCATGCCATGAAATTTACAAACTCACAGAAAAGCTTTTCCGTAATACAGAAAATCATTAAGATGGGTAACATGGGAAAATCATGTACCGCCACCCCCTCTCCTTACAAAGGTAAACTCCCAAACCCTGTACTGTACCAGGAATATTTTTTATTCTAGAAATCTTCCTCAAATGAAAACTTAACAAAAGGTAAATCCAAGTGTGAGGTCATGGGTCTTTATTAAAAACACCTTCTTCCTGCATTAAACAAAAAACAGAAGAGAGTCCCTAACGAAATACGACTTTGTTCCCATATTTTGTCTCTTTCTCTTAATTCTCACATAATCCTGCAGTCTGGGCCCAAAGATGATACATGAAAGATCATGTTCCAATTTCCAAGAATCAGCTCTGTGAGGCTGACAGTCTAGTTCTACTCTGTACTCCCTTTAAAAATAAATTAAACCCCTATCTCTCTCCAGGTGTGCATGCAGCAGGACCTCAAATACCTCCAAAATACTAGCCACATACCCGCAGTCCATCATCTGCATCTTTCACATAGCCCTTTTCATATAGTTCCTGAGGAACATTCAAGATACGCTTCTGAAGATCATTTTCCTGCCAGTCCACTCGAAGACCTGAAATGTAAGCGTTATCTTCTTAGCTCAGTCTGCTGTAAGGCTCAGGGAGAACTCATACGTCAGACACTGGTGAAACAAACAGCAGTCGTAGTTCCACAAGGAACCAGTCCGGAAGTATTTACAGGAGAGCAAATGCAGAACATAAACAGGTATTTCTGTTTTCTGGGGAGCAGATCTTTACATCCAACAAGTTATATGCTCCTTCATTTACCTTGTGCAATTCTGAGAAATGGGTGGTTATTTACAGTCTTTTGAAACTGTATAGAGCTTCCATGGAAGCAGAGTATTGGCTGTGTGCTCCAAAACTACACGCTATATGCTAGAAAAGTAGAGGCTGCAGAAATACCAGATATTAGAGCACATTACACACTATGTAAATTTCACCTGACATATCCACATATATCGTAATCACTATGCCTAAGCCTCAGATAATACAAATTTGAAACCCTAACCAGATGGACCATATCTTGAAATATCTTTTTGTGCACAGAAATATCTCAAAAGATTAGATGTGTTGAAGAACAAAAAGATTAGAATGATCTTGATAAACACAGGGCAATTTCCTTTTTACCACTGCCGCTCCAAGGAAGAGTGGGAATGCCGGCTGTCTGAGCCACTATCGAAGAAGCAATTTTATCTCCTAAGGCCCACATGGCTTGGCTTGGAGGACCTGCAAAGAGCAAAAACAGTGCATGAGAGAGAGACACAAGAGATACCAGACATTAGGGAAATGTGCAGAAGTCTAATTTAGGTTCCACATAAGAGGGATGAATAAACACTGTTAGCAGGGTCACTGCATGCTACATCTCAACTGGTATAAATCAACATTTCTGCACCGAAACAGAGAACGTGAGCTGTATCAGCCAGGAAACTAAAAGCAAACAGACTAGAGTACTTTTGACCAAGAAGGAGTAAAAGGCCATTGAAAATACAGTGATTTAACCACAGACATATCACAATAGCTCGTTAAGTGCCCATCCTGTTAAAGAAGTCTTGGCACACTCAGCTTGAAAGCACCACTCTGTCCATGTGTCCTCAAGCTGGGTCTGCTCTCACAGGGATGGCAGGCACTAGTAACTGGTCCTGGATGTGCATATCACATGCTACTGGAATAATACTTCACTGCCCTGATTTTACTTGAAATGTGGTTTGCATGGGACTGTAGTGTATGATTGGTAAGATATTTAAACTGGAATTAAAATACAGCTTTTAAATCCACTCCTCTTCAAAAGTCCAAAGTATTTCTGCGGTTATGGCTCAACACACTAGAGATAAAAAGATTTGCTAGAAGTCAGGACACGATACAACTATCCCCAGGCTATGTTCAGACCATGACTTTTATCACAAGTCCATCTTTAAACACAGCATGTGTCCACCTTATCCAATATTCAGATCCATGTGGTTCAGGAGATGAGGCTTACTGCATCAAACATCTCCAGTGCTCAGTTACCTACACTGCTAACTAGACCATAAGCTTCATGTACTGTCCATGTAAAACTCCACTCTTTCCATAAAACCGAATTACACATAACCTCTTTAAAATGACAACAGGGACATTCAGCTTTTGAAACAATCTGCTTTCCCAGGAATCTTTTCTGGTTTTTCTCTCTCACAATATTCAAAGATATGTTGAACTTGCCACTTCTCCCATACAAGAACTGTTTCCCAGCATATGTCCAAACTCTATCTAGTTTCATTAGCCTCAACGACTGGAAACAGACTGCACTGTTACACAGCATAGTCTGTTGCTCTGACTACTGTAAAGAACATATCATCAATCTCGCACTTGTAAACTATACCTCATTGCTCTCTCTTAGGCTCAGGATTTTCTCTCAGTAAACCCACACTTGTTAAAATGAGGACTAGACATTAGATCAGCAGTATATATCCTCACCCATGAAAGCAATTCCATTTTTGTGGAGAAGTTCTGGTAGTTTAGGGTTCTCAGATGCATGCCCCCAGCCAGCCCACACAGCCTGCAGAAGAAAATAACATAATTCACTCTTTGTTTTAGTAAAACAAGTAAGTGAGCAGAATTAGAAAGCATGCAGATACTTCAAGTCTTTCTTTTCCTCACTGACAACAGTCTCGTAACATTGGTAAGCCAGACCAGCCTCCTGAACTACACGATATGCTTAGTTTAAAGGGCCAGTGTATTGCATCATATAGAAAAGTCAAAGGCGGCTACCGAAACAAGCCACTGAAGGGGAACTAAGTGTAGGGAAGTGCAAGGGGGAAGGGAACCTTTTATCTCCTGCAGATATTTATACTGGGAAACCCACTGCATTGTAATATGCATTGCCTTTTGGTGCTAGTATAGGTTTGTAACTTTAATTTCTTTGCCCTGTTTTTTTTCCCCAGATACAATTCGTTATTTAAGGAGAGAAGATTGCTTCCTGTTACCTCCAGTTTTGAAAACTACCTTTGACATTTCTCACCTGCACTGGAATCCGCTTAGCAATATCAAGAATAAGTTCTACATTTGCATAGTTGTTGTTGTTTGGTCCTCCTGGAACTGGAACATAGTGATCTGCCATTTTAATATACTCTGCAAACACAAAGGAAGTCTCATTTAGAATGCAAATCTAACAAACGGTACTTGGTCTAAAATTCCTAAATCTACAGTACTGGAAGGACTTAATCTCCTCCCAGAAGAATCTGTTACTTGACAGAATGGTATGTGATGCAGTGGACACCTTTCTTGCATCCTCAGGGGCACATGGGTCTGTGCAAGGAGAAGGCTGTGCACCTTCACAGCTTTACAACTCGCCTGCATTTGCTTTCAGATCCTCAGGAGTCACCATGACAACAAATCTGATTGCCCGCTCATTTCGAAACATCTCGTAGGACCAGCGTCGGATGGACCTCATGCATTTCACTGCTGCAATGCCATTATTTGCTATCAGGACCTGAGTACATTAGAAGCAGGGATGAGAGAGAGTCTAAATAGCACAAAACACTAAACGATAATGAAAACAGTTTTTTCCTCTGCAGACTCTTCATCCAATTCTGGGGCTGTGCAGTTTTGTTAGCCAGCATTCAATTCAGCAAGAACACTTAAGAGCCCATCAGTCAATTCAGAAATCAGCTCTTGCTCAAGCATAAAGATTTTAACGTATTATGCTTTGTTTGGATTACAGAGCAGAAGGGTACATGAACATAGGCATAACAAGTGGCTAAAACATTCAATAGCTGAAAGGAAGAGACCTCATCCATTAAATGATTTTGTATTTTTAAATACATTTCTTAGTGCCTTTTTCCAGTCCACTTTAGTTATATCTGTCTATAAATCCTTTTGTATCAGAAGTGCTCTAGCTCACTCAATTTTTTTTTCCTGTCGTCCTAAGCTAAAACAATGGGATGTTTACTTATCCCATATAAAATAAAATGGAAACCCAATGATTACAGACATAAGTACAACTGCCAAGTTCAGGAATATTAATATTTTGATATCCGCAATGTACAGCCTTATATAGTGAGGTCATACCTCAAAAGAAGGGAATGAAATGCAATACGCTAAAGTCAAAAAGGTGAGTAACTTACCTTTTCAATAACTTTATTCCCTCCAAAACGAGTAACAAATTCTGCTGGAGAAGCCACAGTGAAATCCCGCTGCACGTCAACTTTCTTCCTGTCCCGGCCTTGCTTTACAAGGTGCAAACCAGACATACTGGGCCTAAGCAAATTTGTGGGACACAGAAAAAAGCAACGTGGCAGTGCAGATGTACACAAACAGAAGAGGGTATGTGAATAATTTGTAAAGTTCCCTTTGACCATGTTCCCCAAGTAGACAAGCAGACTCACTGCTTGCCTCCAGACCACCATGGCCTGGTCCCCAGCCTTTACAGGGGTGACTCTGCTTTTTAACTACCTTTCCGTTATCTCTCTGCAAAAGCCAGGTGATCTGGAGAAATTCTGGTTAGGCTAATAGGTAAAAATATGTTCACTGCATATTGCTGCCCAACGCAGAACAACAGCGCTCCACCGCACAGCTTTCAATTCATCTAGGAAACCTGGAAAATTACAACAATGTTTTCTGGCTTTGGTAAAACAAGCTACTAAGATCAGACTCAGCAAGGAAATCCTATTGGGGAACCACAGCAAATAAATCTCCAGGTGCCAATGAGAGACTCTGTGACTGGCTACTTCAAATCATTTTCCAATAGTTTTCTACCATCCAGTCTTTAATATCTTCCTCAAAAGTTCTGAGAGCTAGAGGACAAATTAATCACGTTACTTCTACTACAGTGAATGCCAGTTTTGTGCCTGATGAGATCCACTCTGTGCTCTGCCACCGCCGTTCTGCATGGGAATGGCACAGTCTTTTTTATGCTTCAGCTTCCACAGAAACAACACATGGATAAATGACTCTCTGCTTTTGCAAGACTGCAGGATTTGATTTGCTAAAATTTACAAAGCTGAAATTGTGAGAGGAAACTCAACAGAAAAGCAAAGACCGACTCATCACACTGTGCCTCTACCATAGTGCAGCATGACTGGGGAAATAACAAGGTATTTTTTATTTTAAAGCCCCTGAAGCTTTACCTCTTCGGTCACCCCAGAGTTCACCCATTTTTCTTACTGCATTTAGTGTGTTTTTCTTAACAGGTTCCTCTCCCACGAACACACTGAAGTCCTTACCCCTGCCACCACACGGGATTGCAGAACCTTTCTGCAGGAAGGAGAGATGAATATTGGGAAGGTATTTTAAAAACTACTCAAGGCTTTGGAAAGACCCAAGAGCAACCACAGGGGTCAGTACCACTGGAGTAGCTGTATAACTGGCAGAATCTGTCCCCAGGAACCACACGGGCCCTGCTGGCCACCCTTTGGCCATGGGAAACCCACCAGGAACCTCTGGCCTAATCAGCTGCTGAAGTGCTGATACCATTGAGCAACTCCACCGGGAAATGGGATGGGATGTGGCAGAACGCAACTGGAATTGCTGGGGGAGGGCACAAAGGAAAACCAACCCAAGGACAAGCCAAGCCACATAGAACATCTAGAGGTCTCCTTTTAAACACAGCCACCGAAGGCAGGTAGCCCCAGAGCCGTTCTGTGAGGTTCACTGCCCCACGTGAGGTTTGAGGCATCCTGGCTCCAATGAGCTGCTCTTAGAGGTGTTTGGTGACAGCCTGCGAGAGAACACACAGATTCCCCCTCACGTTCCCTCATAAATACATTACAGCCTGTGATGATTTACCCATCTGGAACGCAGGCCCTCCTTAACTCTTCAGCAGGAGCACAGCAGCATCACAAAGCAGTATTTTGACTAAAAAATTTGCTGATTAAAGAAGCCCTGAACAAACTGTAGCTAGTATCTGGTATAAATCCAGATTCCTCTCTTACTCATCTTTCCTACAAACAATCATGGTGCTAACACAGACTGTGCTGTGCTTTGCAGTACACATTAACAAAAAGGATCTTGACTCATACCATCTAGCACAACCTATTCAAAAAGGCACATGCCAAATCCTGGTATAATTAACCAAGAACTGTACTAGAACGAAAGGTGATCTTTCGGGTAAGGCAAGAACAGTGCCCAGATCTGACCATTAAGACACGTTTATCTACCACACACAGGATGGAGAGGATCCTTCCCTTCCTCTCCGCCTTCATGCACACCATCTACTTTGGCGGTGACATCCTATTGCGGCACAATCCTGACTTTGCAAGGATTTCCAGAACAGCAAGAAAGCATATTTACAGCACTTGAAATACAGACCCTGCATTGTGCACCCCTGTGCACATTAATCTTTCTCTCCCGCTTGGAGATACTCCCATGACAAATGGCCATGCTGATGGAGAACTTCAAGTTAGTCTTGTAAATGTTGAGCTTAACTGAAGTGAAAACCTGTTCGAAGCACAGTGAAAGAGACTTTGAAGAATCCATGAAGCCAAGAGTGGGAGAAGTAAAGGTAACAGGAAAACCAAGATCAATAGGGTGATTTTAAAGCATGCTAAAAAAACAGATGCCTATCTCCCAGTGGTATTCTGGGACATATAAATGGCTATATCAGGTTAGAACAAAGTACATCCAGTCTAGTAACTTGTCTCAAAGAGCTGCTACCCGATCTCCAGGGAAGGGCATAAGAACCATAAGTGTGCAGGGATTCTTCCCCTGTGTACTTTCCCTTCTTCCAGTGAGCTGCACTTTCAGAGACAGACATTGTCACTGAACTTAAAACTTGTCCCTATGAGCAAGATTTCATAAACGGCTCTGTGATAATCACAGCCTGGGAATTCAAGGACAGGAGCCAACAGGCAAGGAAGAGAGGAGAGGTGTAGTTAAGGTTGAATTTCTACTAAATTTGTATATTTAAAGAGAGTCAGAATCTGCGGCATGGCAAAAGAAGGAGCACAGTCCAACAAGTGAGACAGGTTTATTCATTGCAGGTTTATTGAGAGCAGTCTCAACAAAACCAGAAAAAAAGATAAAAATCTTGGGGTCAGAATCTGTGAACGTGTATGAATATCAACTATCCTGCCCAAGTTGAAGTTACTACACACAAAGATACTGCTATCGATAAAATGTCAACAAATCCAGAGGTTTGTCATCCAGAATAATGCACAATCACTTATTTATAAGAAAGTATAGTTCCATTTAATTTGTGACAGTAAGCATACCAAGAACATTAAGCTTATTTACTAACAACAACAGGCTGCACATTATAACCAAAACAGGAGAATTTTTTTCTTTTTGCAGGGTAAGAGGTAGAAATGGGCAACAAGGAAGAAAGAACACCAATCTCTAAACAAAACAGAATAAACACTGAGTTAGTAACAGCCATCCCTATTAATCACCAGGTCAAAACTGCAGAGTTTCATTACGTAGAAACTTTTCAAAATGCTCATCTGTCCTTCAGTTTGGAGAGGTTAGGCGTTACCTAGAATCTCAAACTTTGACACCAATTCCCCAGCTAAGATGTATTCTAGCATCTTTCTTACAGACTGCATGCACAGATACCTCACAGCAACTGGCAAGGTTTCAGAAGATAAAATTAACATGGAAAAATATCAGTATGCATTTCCAGTACGGAGTGCCCAACTGCCTCGGTCCAAGACGGCGGCTGCTATGAGGAGACAATCATATCTGTAATTCTTACCTTTGCAGCATGTGATATCTCATTTCCTGACTCTGCTCTGCAGAATCCTCCATGCTGTCTCAGTGAAGGAATTAACAGATTTCGGGCTTGCTTAAGACTCGTCTAGTGTAGCTGCTGCTATTTTTTTTTTTTTTTTCAATACTGCAGCTCAAACCGCAGCAGGAGAAAGCTGCAAAGAGCCTCTTGCACTTCTCCTTGAAGCAGTGGCACTTCTCAGATTGCTTCAATCTTCTAACCTTTGTCCCTTTGCTTTCCACCACCCTCTCTCAGTCACTCTTCCTGTGACGCAGCGTGCACAGAGAGGGTAGCAGCTTCCCTCCTCTGCGCCTGGAGGAAAGCAGCTGATCAGGAAAGACAGAAAATGATCTACAGCTTACGTAAGGAGGCTTAACACACCGCACACTGCTGGCAGCAACGGCCAGCCCCGGTTCAGGCTCCCCACCACGGGGGTCACCACTTTCCCCCGCGCTCCGTCGGCATCCCAAGGAACCCTGCACTGCTGGCCGCACAACAGTGAGCACCTCCCCAGCAGCCAGCTTTGCCAGGGCAAAGCAGCAACTACAAGAGCCACATTTACCCGAAGAATTCAATCAACATGTAGGATTTAATATCAGATTTTCAGGAGGGGCAGGGAGGAGACAAGGAAAGCATTTCCAGGGCTGCAGAGAAGAAAGTCAGAGGCACAGTTTGTAATGGTGACCCAGACATGAGACAACGGGTCGCACTGGACACCAGCTTGGAAGCTGGGAGACCCTGGACAAGTCACTTAAGTTTTCTGTGCCTCTGTTTCTCCACCTATAAAATGGAGATGAGATCACCCCAAGTGCTATAAGAATAAATATTGCTACAAGCAAAGTGCGCCAGTACTGCAGGGTCCAGTAACACCACTGGAGAAAGGAAGAATGTTCACTCAGTATCGAGCACATGCAGAAACATAAACTGCAAATTTGGGGGTAGGGAAAGGATAAGCAAGAGCAACGACCGCAGCAATACAGTGATGATCAAACCTGGACTGGAACTAGATGCAGCAACTGGATTACATTTTTAAATTTCACAGAATCATAGAATCATTTAGGTTGGAAAAAACCTTTAAGATCATCAAGTCCAACCATTAACTTAGCACTGCCAAGTCCACCACTAAACCACGGCCCTCAGAACCACATCTACACATCTTTTAAATACCTTTACATTCCACAACATTTGGGTCTGTCCTGGTGCAGGGCCATATCCAGGTAGCACAGCTTTCATTTGACGCACACACATTCCAAGAGTCTGGGCAAATGCCAATCACCCAGGAGGGCATCACTCAAAATAAAGGAACAAGTGCCCAGAGGGAAGGTGTCACATTAACGTGATGACAGTATGCAACCTGAGCCCTGAAGGGCAAGGTGAGGTTGCTTCAGGAGGCAGGGAACTAATAATAGTCCAGGCGATATGAGCGACAACCAACACAGCAAGTGCCATATGTCTGATAAAGTGCAGGCAAACAATTCTCCAGGGATCCAATTTCTTCCAGCATTGTCAGCAGAAGGGTAAAGGGGACAGCGACACACTGTGGCAGTGAAGAAGGCAGTCACAGTGGAAATAAATCTCTTCACCAGACAGCAGAGACAAGAGATACCAGGGAAAGAGCAGAGTTTAAACAAACAAATAAAACCAACATTATGTACCTACCTAATAACTAAATGCCTCTCTCACCTGTCAGCCTCTGTTCCTCTTTGAAGAACTACTCAAACTACTCAACTATGAAGTACAGCAGAAATTTCCCATTTAATTGATTTTAAAACAGAAGTACGTAAGAAAAAGCAACTTGTCTTGAAATGTTTTCCAGCACTGGCTCCATCCCGAGAGGCCCCTGCTGCCCCACGTTCCTGGTGTGGTACAGATCCCGGGTCCCTGCCTCCCACACCCCGGCATGCACCACTCCGGCCATGGAACTCTGCTCCCCCACGTTCTCCAGGCTCCTGCTCCCCTTCATCTCTGCATGGAGGCTACCACAAACCCACCATTTCACCAGTTCCAAACCAGCCATCAGAAGGGTAGAGAATCATGAACCTACAGACTCTGCTTGATAGAATCTATGTCACTTTCTCTCCTGGTCATCGCTAGGTAAGACCAGCAAGACCCAACAGACATTCCATGACTCCACTGGGTAGGTATTTCATGTAGAAAGTGACATAGATTCATAGAATGGTTAGAGTTGGAAGGGACCTTAAAGATCATTTAGTTCCAACCCCCTACCATGGGCAGGGACACCTTCCGCTAACCCAGGTTGCTCAAACATGTTCCATCCTTTTCAAAATAGAATACTTGCATGATCCATTAGATTCCATCAGATTTCCTCAGGTTTTGATCCTGATTTGAGACTAAAATTTATACACAGTATAACTGAGATTTTATTTTTCAGGTTTTGTGAAAATCGCTTCCCAAATACTTGCCTATGCTCCAAAAAACCCCACCCACAGCCCCCAATCCAAACAGTTCCTGACCATCGTAGATGCGAGGAAACAAATCCTACGTGTCCACACAGCTCAGTGTTAGAGGAGCAGGCTGAAAAGCATTCACCGTGCCTTCTGCCAGCTGAATTCCCTGCTATGAAATCAATGAACACAATTTGCTGCAGCATCCCTACAAAAATATGCTACACAAGGATGCCTCGTTTTATACAATACTTACCATCAAACACACACACACACACACACACACCCCAAAGCTCGTTTCCTAAATATAATGCTACTCAGAACCCAAACGGCAAACACTGTATGAAAACCATCCCCCTAGGCCTGCTCTCAGACAAAAGGAAAGCCTGCGCAGTTCTCTTCTGCTCTAGCCTCCACGAAAAAAAGCATTCATTATGGACACATACCTGACGCACATCGCAGCTAGGAGCCCGCATCGATCCCAGCACTGTAACATGCCAAGTGCTATCAGTGACGTAGCCGTTTATTCCAGAGGCAGTGATGCATTAACTGGCTTGTTTGGAAGGCAGCCTTAAGGAGACTGCAGCACACACACACCCTGAGAAAGGATTCTGCTCCCCCCCAACTCCGGATTAGGCCTGTAAAGGGTGTGGAGAGAAGGCAGCTCTCATCATCAGTTTGGGCTTTATGTTTTGTAAATATGTAAGCGCTGATGTGGACACGTATCTGATCTGGGTGGTAAGACTCAAGCCAGTTGAAGCATCCGTAAGATTTGCTCCAGTTTTAGATCTGCCCTTGCAACCTATTTTACAAAAAGGCAGAGAGAAAGAGCAAGCATATACATAGTCCAGCCAGCAATACAGAATTATGCAGCTGGAGTAAATGGTTTTTACTATGTCTTGGGTAAGGGGCACAGGGAGGCAGCAGTCTGCACTGATTCAATGACAGTTTTTGCCTGCGAGTTTAAAGAGACAGAACAGTTGGCTTGAACGCAGACACTGCCGGACATCAGTGCTTCAGCCTGTAAATCAAAACAAAATCAGACTCAACTCAGCTGTGACAAAGGATGGAGCCTAAGGACTTCAGGGAATTAAATAAAGGATGCAGCACAAAAAAAAAACAACCAAAACCAACCTCCTTCTTTGCGCTCTCTGGCTAAATAACTTCACTCTCATGCTAACGCAGATTTTGAACAGTCATCAAGGCACATCTTTAGCTGCAAGCAGTAAGTTCCAAAATGTATTACAGAGCCCAAACTGGCCGAAGCTGCTGGGATTCCTCTCAAACAACCAAGTACCAACAGCTGCAATGGATGCAGATTTTAAGTGCTGAGACATTTGTTTGTCAGATATTTTCTTTCCTAAACCACATATCTGCCATGCCGTTACACATTTGAAACTGGACCATACCCACAAGATGCACACCGAATCACTGGTGTTCCCTGCAAGTCCCAAAGCAACACCACAGCTGTTATTACAGGAGGGAACTTGTTGATTTAAAGCTCACTGAGCTCCTCTGTATCACACACACTTATGTATACTGCAATTAAAACCACTTCACTCCTGAGGCTCTTCAACACAGCCCATGACCCGCTCTCCCTGACTGCTCCAAGGTATTCTGCATTCAACTTTACGAGTCTCATGCTTGACGAGCCTCCTGCACGCTCCAAGCCCCTCCCTTCTTCAAATTTATCTTTCAGAACTCATTTTTTCGTCACGTCCTTCCCACTTAGAGCAACGGCGCCAAGTTTTCACCCCTCAAAAATACCCAGTAAATCCAAATGTCAATCCAAATAAATAGCGAAATTTAATTGTTATCCATACTCCAGTTCCCAAAACTACAAAGTATTGAAAAATCTTTACTTTTACATCCTCATGAAGTACAAAATTCCACAGGTTCCCGGAGTAACAGTCTAACACACTCCAGGTCAAGCCCTGCCACCAAGATAAAAGTTAACAGCAACAATAGTAATAGTTCTCCAACTGCGAAGAGAGCAGGACTGAAGTCTCTGGCAAGGAGCCTTCCCAGCCCTCTTGGACAAAGTTCAAGTGTTAAACAGATCTGGTCTGCAGGAAAGAGAAAATATATGGTTTTTAACAACCAGAATTAAGGGGATGGGTGGGGAAGTTTTGCATAAAATTTATCACTGTTTTGCCTCGTGTAAGAGGCTCCTGTACAGAAAGCACGGTGCAGCCCATCTCAGCGACTAGTCTTACAGACAGAGCTACAATATGGAGTCAAGAGATCCAAGTTATTCCCTAGCCTGGAGATTCTTTGCTTTCCCTACCTAAAAATCAGTGTAACGACACCTCCTCTTTTCCTAGATTTGTTGCAAGACTGCGTTCACCGAGCACTGCTCCTGCAGCCACTGGGGATCCAAGTGCTCGGCTGTGAGGGGATTCTGCAAAAGCACTTGTCTTTGAACACCTTCGCTACCTGTCCCAAGCTGGGTGAAAAGCAAGGGCATTCCACAAAATACGGACGGGGGGCCCTAGAGTATTCTGATAGGGGCAAGGTATACTTCCTTATCTTTTCAATTAGAAATATCAGATCAGTAAGCAAGTAGGAGACACTGTCACCGCTGTGGTATCTCGGCCAGCTGATCATTGCAAAATCTCCCTACAAATTACTGTATTTGGAGATGTTTCCCATGTTAACTGAGGTCGGAGAGTAAAATATGTTACAGCAAAATAAAAAGAAAGCTACTTTTGAGAGGTATGCAGATCAAAAGCCCTTTAAAGTGTATTTGTTGACTAAACGGAGTAGAAAAAAGTTACAATTCACAGGTTATCAGTACAACCAGAAACAGTTCAGAATCCGAAACACCTTACAAGCTTCCTCTTTTTCAACAGATACAGGAAGAAATTCAACTTTTCACTTCAGGTGGATGAAGTTCAAAATATAAAACACATCACTCACTGGCAGTAGTGGCAACAAAAGGGAACCAAATCCTTTCTTTTGACAGGGGTTCCTCAAGGGTGCACAGCTTTATTTCAGTAACTTCCAGAAACACACAAAACCAGCATCACTCTCCCCCATCTGCTGAGCCAACAGCAATTGATCACATGCAAAGGAAAACCTCTCGGCGAGCAGCAATTCCGGTTTAATTAATGGCCTTCTGGTCCCCGAGACACAAGGCCATGTGAGTCGCCCGACAGAAGAACCTCAGCAGCACCATGGCAACTGAGAGCACCGACAGGCAGAGCACAAGCAGGCACCTGCAACTCCAGCAGAGAGCCTGGAATGAGATGGGATCAGTTTGGCAAAGGAGAAATCCTTTTGGTTGCAGCTGGGGCAGCCTCGGACATGGCAGTGAGAGCATCAGCCGTGCAGACACTGAGGCATACTTGTACTTCTGGCACATGTTTGTGCATAAAATTACAGTGGCACTTATCATTTTACAAGATCAATGTCCTGTAGTGTAATCTCCTAACCGCAAACAGTTGGACTGGAAAGGATTTTTTTTTAATTCAGGACGAGCTCAAAAGGATCCTTCATTACTTTTAGTACTCTGTGCAATCACTTTGCGACCGGTTTCTAAGCAGGGACCCTGTCCCAGTGCCAGGCTGGGCGTACTCAATACGCTAATGTCCCCAGTAAAATCGAGGCATTCTTCCAAAATTACTCTAATAGATGGTTAGTTCTTCTTAAGCATCTCAATAATTTATTGAGATTATTTACTGAGAAGCCCAAACATTATTGGGTGCTAAGGGCTAAAGTCTCTGTGGGCTTCGTATCAGAGGTAACAGCTGAGCCGCTTCCAAAAATCTGGCTTTCCGTTGATGCAAGTGGATTGTCAGGTGACTCTGTACACCCACTTCATCGCTTATGAAACCAGAGCCCTGATGTATAAATACCAGAAGACATGCAGGATTTATTCTATTTTAAACAAGAATTTGATACAAGATACCATCTTTGAAGATAGTAATTAAATTTAGCAATAGTCAAGAACAATTTACTAAACAAAACAAACAGACCCAAAGTACTTTCCAAGCAGCATTTATAGAGAAGTTATTTAATTTACCACCAAAACTTCAGAAAGGAGCATAGCATCTGTGTAACAGCTTACTATGCTACAAGCAAAAAAATGTATCCCAACAGACTACTGCCTTCAGCTGGAAGTGCCAATGGAAATTTCTGAACTCAAAGACAACACAATTATGCCTGGAAGCAAACAGATTAAGAAAAGACAGTATGCTTGGTTTTGTTATCTAAAGGTGCAAAATGCAACAAAGGGCAAATTTTGTTATCGTAAACTGTACAGAAGTATTTTCTTCAATGTTAGATGCAATAACTAACAAGAGTGAGGAGGGAATTTACATGATTTTTACTACTGGTACTCCTGAAATAAAGCACAACTACAAGTAAGAAAAGAATCGGAACATTTTAGTCTGCATGGTTCCCCTTCAAACACACAATTTTTGTTAAGTGCTGATGTTCCACACACCAATTTAAAGTTCATTATCAGAGCGTGGATTTCTCAATCCTATGAAGTCACAGCCAACTGGCACAATCAAAGGTCTTCATAGACCTCCGGTGGTATGGAAGCCTGTATTGTACAACCTGTCCCAGCAAGACTGTCTTTAGCAACAGCATAAACACTTAACAAGATCAATAAGGTGATAGATGGAACAACACAGCGCACACACACTCTGCATGCTCAAATGAAGAAACATGAGTTGGCATACAGACTGCCCATCGCTGGGTCAGGATATATCGATTAGACATCACAACCCCGTCAGATGATAAAGCTCTCAGCGATGTTTTCCAGCCTAGACAGGAGACCTGCAAATCTCAGGTACTGAAGCCTTGCCAAAGAGCCTACTGAAACACCTATGCTTCATGAACTGGCATCGTGGTATCAGTTTTTACAGATCTAAGAGCAAGAGAGAAGCAGCAATGCTGTTACTACACTCAGAAACCCTTCTTCAGCTGACTAAGTTCTGGATATTAGATGTAATTGTCCCCTGAGAAGAACTGTTCCCTTCTCTGCAGCAAAGACCCTCACCTCAAATACAAGCTATCTCTACCTGACCAAAATTTCCTGTGTGAAACTAACCAGCAAATGGAAAGATTTTTGGTAAATTCTTCAAAAAGACACACTCCCTTGGACCTGCACCTTGTTTGACCCACTAGTCAAACTGTACAGAACTCTCCATGAATTTATCTTTGTCACTTTCGAAAGTGTTGTACCTTTGTGATCACCAGAAGGAAGCTGGAAGCAAGAATACCCATGTTCCACTAATTCACTATCACAGCGCGACTTCAGGCAAGCTGTTGAACTTGTCTTTGTGTCAGTTTCTCCATCTGTAAACATTATTTGGAAATCTCTTGATGAAAGGAACTACCATCCTGGAAAACTATTTCAATACTTTATCTTAGAAAAACAGCCTATAATGCTGTAACTTTTTTTATTTGAATTGGCATTTCTCTCCAATTTAACTGAAAGTCAAGTACTCTCAAAAGAGCATGCCAAAGTAAGCAAGTTGCAACAGAAGTGCTCAAGGTCGCACACCTATTGCATTATGCCTGGCTCTCCGATGCCAGGCAGTGCCCTAGAAGTTGCCTGATTTTCTTGCTCTCCTCCTGTCTGTTTCCACACTAACGGTGATGTGTTCATACACTTTCTCCTGTTCCTAAAATATAGTTCCAGGGCTAGATCTTTTCCTGCTTCAAAACTACCTTTTGTGCTACCAAATTATTATAACTGGCAGTCATTGGAAAGGTAATCCACTTTAAAATTGCATTAGGATTTTATATGTTATATCACTGCCAGCTGGTTAACATGTCCATCAGTACGACTGTAACAACTCTGTAAAGTACGGACTACTATCCCTCTTCTGCCCCAACCCAAAGAGTCTGCTACCATTTGTTTTCAGAGGCTGTCTCCCTAAAGTGGGAAGGGAACCACCAGGACAGATTAAAATTCCTTAATCTCCACAAGCAAAGAAACCAACAAAACAGAAGAACAAGCTGAAAGGCTTAGCTGGTGGTATAAACATCTACTACTGGTCAGTAAAAGCCAGAAGCCTTTTTGGAACCAACCATTTCTTCAAAAGCAACAAAGTAAAGGTAGCGAGGGATTGTTCGGTAAAAACTGTAGTGCGATTCGGACTGTCCTGTATGTTCCTGGAACGGGACAACACCTTTTGAAAAAGCAGGCAGAAAGAGCAGCTCAAGAGGAGGCTCCCAGTCTGACCACTGGGAGGAACTGCTGGGAGAACCCAAGGCTGAAAGGCACCAGAACAAACAAGCACAAACCTATTTGTCAGGAACAAGCAGCAAAAAGGTAGTTAAGTTACATCCAGCTGGAAGACGTCAAGGACAAATCTGTCGTAAACAAAAATGCACTTCCTTCCTTACATGCTAAAAGGCTTGCAAACAGGGGACTGTCAATTGCCGCAATAAATCGGGATGTTAGGAAGACTTTTAACACTGTCCAAAACTACGTTTTCATAAATAGAACAAGTACACTTGAAACAACTGCAGGGTACTCAGAAATTCAGACGACGGTGAGCAACTGTTCTGTTTAACTGGAAAGATGCATGAAGTGGGGCTTTGGTAAGGATCTATTCCAATACTGTTTAATATTTTCTTTTTCCATTCACCAGTTAGGAGCTTACCATCAAACTAGGAATGACTGAAGATGCTTTGGAATCAAGAATCTAATTCTAAGGGAACTAGACAAGGTGGCAAAGTAACCCGAAAAGAGCTGCTGCAATTCAGTAGTGCCAAGTGCAAATATTACAACTAGTAAAAGATAACTTTATCAATATTCAGTGTGGTGATTGTTCATGGACCGCTGCTCCCCGCGTACAACACCTCCTCACTCTACCCAGCACTGACAAGGTCTCAGCCACAGTACTGCACACAGGTCTGGGCACCAGACCTCCTGGAACAGAGGAAACAAATGAAGGGGACATGGAATAGTGAAGCAAGACCGATCAGACACCGAGAAACTGTCATCTGTACACACACGGAAAAGTACAAGACACCTAGCCTATAATCGTGAAAATCCAATGGGCACGACCCGCAAGTGGTATGCAGATCAGCAACACCGTAAAAATACAGAGGCCTTTTGACAAGGAAATATTAACACCACAATCTCAAAAGCCCAACTTCATAGCTCATTTGAGCGACAGAGAATTACGGGTAGGAGTGAAGCAGCCCTTCTCCCAGCCGTGAGACCTACATCTCCCTGAGCTGCAAGCAGCGGCTACCATACGAAGTCTCGGCTTATCACCACTTCGCAGGATACCAGTCTTTTCTTTAACCATCAACAAAATTTTCTCTATCCAAAACGAAAAACATTCCAAGCCATACGGAGTCATCGATCCTACCCAGGGGTACTGCGAATTCTTTGGCTACACACAAAGCAGCAAATCCCATACAAAGACAAAATAAGCAAATAACACCCTTGTTCTCAGCAAACACGACCCATCTAAGACATACACAAGTGAAAACTTTAAAGATCTCAGTCAGCACATTTCAATTTTCTAAAGGCCAGGACAAGAGACAGGCAGTATAAGCAAGCCCACCATAACGCTCAACAGCCGAGAAGTCTGAAGGGTGCTTACAGAATTTAGGCGCGGATATTTCATTAAAACTAAAGCAAAACAGAAGTTTTTGATACAGACAAACATGCAAGAGCTCATTTAGAAACAGAATGCCAGAAGATGTCTTGGGACAAGAAAAACATCTGAAGACAAACCTGAATATAAAGTGGAATCTCTGGATTTCCTTCGGAATAGATGGGATAAAAAGACTGAAGACTGAATCTGAGTACTATTTTATCCATACCTCATATGGCTTGCCTGGCCATCTTGAGCGTTAGAAAGTCCTAGATCAGAAAGGGAATCCGAGCAGACAGATACAGGCGACAAAGACCTCTCTTTCTCCTCTAGCAGATCAAGTTTCACCAAGGAGCTCGTCTCATCTTCTGAGTTATCCTCTGACACAGAGCCAATAATAAAGCGAGAGTGAGGGTTCATCTCCAGGGGTTTAGTGGGTTGGGAAGACTCTTCCATGGCTCCTACAAATTGGGCTCTCAGCACTGTAAGGGGCAAAAGAAAGCGAAAAACCAAAACCTGAGGTTAATACCTGCTATTGCAGGACAAAGAAGAGAACAAAGCAAGGTTCACTTCTGATAGGAAACACAATGTTAGAACACCACAGCTGAACCCAGAGAGGAGTCCAGGATCAAGAATAGCTACTTCTGCTATAATCATTGACTTTTCTGTTTGCGCAAGGACTATGAGATCAAAGCAGCTGGTCATTCTGATCTGTTGCAGAACCTGCTAGTTTAGATAAAGCTGCAGTAGTCACTTAAAAGAAAAAAAAAAAATCAAATACAAATGCATGACTAGAAATCCAAAATTTCTGGTTTACTGTTATGCTTTGGTGCGTCAATTATTGGTGACATTTAAAACCTGACTGGACATGGTCCTCGGCAACCTGCTCCAGCTGACCCTGCTAAAGCAGAGGGTTCACTATGATCTCCAGAAGCCCTTCCAACCTCAGCCATTCTGTGATTCTGTGATTAACAATATGTATTTCAACGGCATCTGAATGCTGGGACTCATTGTGCTAGGTACTGCACATAGTATTATTTACTGCTATTCAAATGATGGAGCTGATTGGTCAAAAACGCCCTTTTCCCAGCCCTTGCCAGCTACAAGACACGTTATCTCTGACATTTTTTCAGAAGACCTCATGTTTCTTAGGCTTCCTTTAGGAACCTGAGCCAATCTGCCGGGATAAGGCAAGACCTAAGATCTGTTCAGCACACGAGCCCACCTCCAACTGTGGTCAACAGCAGACACTGGGGCAAGAGAAAAAGAATGGGCTGAACATATAGTTTGCCTCCCCAAAATATGATCTCAGCTTCCCATGCCAAGAGCTCAAGCACATCTCAAGCCAGAATTGCTGCCTTTGGGCTTAACGGCTTGAAAAGTTTCAACTGAGGCAAAGTGAGTAATTTTGAAGTTTTCACTTCGAGAAGCATCCACAGATTCCAGAACAACTGCAAGATTAACTGAGTATCTTATAAAAAGTATCCGCCATCTGCTTTATCCCTAACCTGAAAAGATCAAACTTTAGGAAGACTTCAAACTTCAAATCTTGTTCCAAGTCTGAGGATAAGTCACCACCAGGATAACTGTAACAAATCTAACAAGCCACCACTGTAAAAGGGAAAGGTCTCGCTCCTCTCATACCTACTTCTTCCCTTCTCCGCCCCAGCTACGTGCTCACATTCCCAGCTCCCCACCAGCTCTGGAGCTTTCCAGACCACCCTCTAATCTGATTCAACAAAATCATCACAACTGTAACCAACAGAACAGGACAATTTCCTGCGAGGTTAGCAAGGGGAACCAGAGTAACAAAGGGAGCGGATGGGAAGATACTGGTAAGGAACAATGGGGACAGAAGCAAAAACTCCCTTTTGGCAGCAGTGAACTGTCAGAGCCATCTTCTGTAACTTCACCCTAACTTTAACCTCTTGGTCCCAGATCATCCATGTCAGTTAGGGGATAGTATCTACTTTATGGTAATACATTGAAATGTAATGGCATGGTTTACAATTGTCAGAGGATAATACAAATGTTCAGGCCTCCATTTTCCATTTAAAAATTCGTTACATAGAGAGGGAAGAATCTCTTAATACGGAGAGCTCTGAATATCAAAAATTCAGTGTTGTTCCAACAGGGAATGAACGCACTTTCTTCAAAATTAAAAAAAAAAAAAAAAAAAAGAGAGAAAGAGCATGACATGGAGAAAACAAAGGAGCATCTCACAGCACAAAGACAGGTGGGATGGGGGATAAACATTTGATACGCCCTGCTCCGCCTGACTTTGATGCCCTTATATGATAACTACACACAGCTGGAAATCACATCGTTGTAAAATGAGGAATGCACTAACCTCTTGTTATTCTTGCAATCTGAGCAGTTATCCACTTCCAAAATGAACTGGAAAAAAAAAAAAAGAATTAACAAGTAAATATTATTGTCGTGAAGAATACTCTGTATGTGTTTTCCTGACTACACCAATCACTGAACACAAAACTGTTGTGAAAAAAACACACGTACAAAAAAGACGAGGTTGCTTGCTCCGGGTCGCAGAGTCAGCCAGGAACTGAACCTGCGATGTTCTAGCCAAGCCGTGGCACCTCCTCCTAGTTTGTCGTTCTGGCAACTTCCGAGCAACGTGTTAGCACACACCTGATCATCCCACGTATAGTTTAGTTCGTTTCTAGGAGAAACCATGGTTTGTGCCAGCACTATCTACTTCTAACTTTTTTCTCTGTCAGCTCTGAACTTCTGAATCTGCTGGTGAATTTCAGCTGAATTTGCTCGTCAGGAGTAAATCTCAATGATAGTTAGAAATCTCATGAAAGCTGGTGGCTGGAAGACACAGCTGACATACCATATTTTTACATGAAAAAAACAACAGTTCACCTGTAAAGCAAACTGTGATACAGCAATACAGACAAGGAGGAGACGAGGGGGCATTTATCTCAGGGTCCCATTCTCCCAACAGGTACTTCACTATGCAGAAAGGACTTTTTTTGACACCCTTAATGCTCACGCCACATTGACATCCTCAACTGGTGGGAAAACCTCATCAGTCCTGCTAATTATAGCCATGTTATGCCAAGTAGAGGGATGCAGCATAATTGGTTTGATATGAACGTGACAGCTTTCATTCGGTACACAAGCAAAACTGGACCATGTTATAACACAAATAGGACATGATTATAGTTTTAATTAGAGCACAGACAAGGAATTTATAGACAGTGCAATCCCTAAACACCATGCTCTTCCTTTTCGTTGGTAACTGAGAATTAAAAACTGATCCAACTGGCTTATGCACTTTTACCATGAATGTACTTGACTGAATTATTTAGATCAAACCCTGTGTTGACATCACTACTCCCACAAACTCCAGTTTCACTGGGGCCACGGACAGTTCATTTTACAGACAGACGTACTTAACCATTTTATGACTGAAAAGCCACAAATATCTGGCCGACATAGGCATTAAAAGGGTGGATCGATCTGCCTTTTTTGAGGCTAGAGATGGAGAAGAAGGGGAAGCAGACTGTAAAGTCTCCACGCCTACCTGTGACATGCAGAAACTAAACCACACAGGAAGATTAACAGAGGTGCTTGGGCCAGACTTATAGCTCAGATAGCACAAATTTTAATCAAATTTGGTTTGCGCCCATAAACATGAAGACAATATTTATGTGTATATTTATCCTGGCAACAGATCACTCCTAGAGAATTTCATCCAGGCGGACTTACTGTTAGCACAGTCATCGGCACTGAAGAAACTGGGATACAGCCAAACTAACTTCATCCCTTAATGAAGAAAAACTTTTTTCTAATTTCAAGAACTTACATGTTAATAAGCAAGTTTCAAGGCCTTTGGTTTTTTCTTTTCTAAGCAGAGGACACAGAGGAACAGGCAGTGAAGCGTTTCGCTCAAATACTCCATGAGAAAGCACGAAACCAATGCCAAGGCTCCTGATGCCCAGTGCCACGCTCAAACAACTTGACGCAAACATCTTGTTTGTACAACTCCGTTCCAAAGCAGTTACCCAGGAAGCCCCATTCAAGTCCATTTACCAATGCACTTCCAGCCCCTCACAGTCCAGTCCTAAAGTCATGAGTTCCGCTAATGTTTTGCAATCAGCTGGTCACTCAACATTGCATTGAATTAGACATAAGCTCAGCTTGTTCTCAGCATGCTGAAATTCGTTATTCATATTTAAATTAATTTCAGCATCATCTGGGGCCAAATAAAATGTAGACTTTCTCAGAGATCTCCTCACAGAAGCCTTTTCCTTTCGATGCTGCAAACAGAACGCACAAGTCTCACCAAACCTCTGCGTACCGTATTCCCTACAGTTTCTAACACAGAGCCCAGCTGACCACCGAGACAATGTTCACGTACCACTAACCGTTGCAGATGTACTGGTTGTTTTAATAACAGAATCACACAGAATCACAGAATGGTGGGGGTTGGAAGGGACCTCTGGAGATCATGCAGTCTAACGCCCTGCCACAGCAGGGTCACCCAGAGCAGGGTGCACAGGACGGTGTCCAGGCGGCTTTGGAATACCTCCAGAGAAGGAGACTCCCCCGCCTCTCTGGGCAGCCTGTGCCAGTGCTCTGCCACCCGCAAAGGAAAGAAGTTTTTCCTCATAGAATCATTGAATCCTTATGGCCTGAAAAGACCTTTAAGATCATCAAGTCCAATATGTTGAACTAGACCCTAAAACACAAAATTGTCTGGCTCCTCAACTATATACAGCCCCTACACTTATTTTTGCAGGTCTGTCAAACGAGCTAACTTCTGCAGAGAAAGAAGTTTTTGCTGAAAAAAACCTGTAGGTTACAGAAGGATACAGACTGAGAACTCGATCCTGCAAAGACATAAGAACAGGTAACATCCCGCATTCTGAGCATCTTCCATTACATAAACGTGTTAAATCACAGTTGAATCTTTACAGAACCTGAACCACGCTGTCCTCCCTCCTCCTGAAGTAATCAGCTTGCGAGAGGTCTGAAGACACACACTAACTCCCCAGCGCTGCAGATATCAACGTGTTTGAGACCCAAATCCTGTTCATGCCACAAGCAGTGAAAACTCTGCAATCCAAATTCAAAAAGTAACATATCTGGTTTTGCCTGAGGTGAAACAAAACCCAATTCACTTCTCCACAGCTCCACTACTACTACCATTAGTAAAATTTTGGGCTTGACAGTGAAATGCACATGTGAAAATATTAGACTGTAGAGGTTTTTATAACAGTTTCACTTTAAGATCATTTTTATTATTGTAACATACACCTGGGCATGAAACTTACATAGTGCCAGCTGGAAATTAAGTTTCTGTTTTTTTTTCAAACCACCCCATTCCGAAGACAATTATACGACTGAAAAGAACATTATTTTTTCACTGAAAATGAGTTGTAGGTTCTTTCAAAGACCCAGAACAGTGCCTCTACAATTTTGATAAGTCATATAAAAGCAAATTAACAAAACTAGTTTTATTTAAAGGTCTCCTGTTTAAAGTCCAGGGATCCGTGGTATTGCTAATCAACACCAATAATTTTAAAACAATGAAATGGACATGTACTTTCACCACCCTACCTGAGTGAAGACTGGTAACAGAAAACAACGGAACAAAAAGGGTAAAAACAAAGTAAAAATTATAGTATCTATTGACTTTCACCAAACAAATAAAAATCAGCAACATGCTCACCTATACCAGGGCTGGGAGTGAGTTGCCAGATCAGAAGAGGACAGAGGGACAATTTTTGCACCAAGACGGGCCACCAAGTGTCCAACTGTTCCCCTGCAGAGCTCCCTGCCCGTGGTCTTCAGTCAGGCCAGCGGCCGCTGCATTTTAAGACTTGCTCAGTCTCACAACTTCACCAGCCTGTACCTCTATGCAACCGGTGGGCCACAATTCAAACTCCGCTCCACCTGAGCCATGCCTCCTGGTTAATAATTGGGCATTGCTTCACTGCCCATCCTAAAATGTTCTCAGCAAACACTGAACACCCTGCAAAGCTCTTCTGCTTCTTCGGTATTCAAAGGGACTTCACAAACTATACATCCACCAGGTAGGAGTTCTAGTTAGTTAGTTTTTAGATGTACTGTGTGAACATTAAACACATAAAGCTAAATATCCAGGTGGAATGTGTCCTTCCTATGTCTCATCAGGTAAAATATGTCTGTGTCACTTCCAAAAAAGAACATGAAGACAAAAAAGCCTATATTTGCAGCTATCCTAGTTTGCTAAAACGCTCAAGGCTGTGTCTAAATCCCACTGTCTTGAGAGAAGTGGGCATAACTGAAATGGTTTGCTGAACTTACAAGCTGCGAAACCGCAACAGGCGACAATTTCACTTTGGAAGGCTTTTTAAACACGGTCTATTTCATTTTAGAACTTTCACAGGAAGATTTGCGGGACGCCGCGGAGGCAGAGCACAATAACGCGCTTTGCTCTGCAAATCCGCTTTTACAACTCGGCTATTTCCGAGCGCTCGGCGGCGTCTTCCAAGGGACACCCCCCTCCCCCCGCACCCCTCTC
>VZSZ01004790.1:469113-499409 GCA_013398815.1 Ibidorhyncha struthersii | reverse complement strand
TCCGTGGCTCTCCTGTGGACATCGAGCCGTTGACCTCAAATTTTTGAGTGCGGCCATCCAGCCAATTCTTTATCCACTGAGTGGGCCATCCGTCAAATCCATGTCTCTCCAATTTAGAGACAAGGATGTTGTGTGGGACAGTGTCAAATGCTTTGCACAAGTCCAGGTAGATGACATCAGTTGCTCTTCCCTTATCCGCCAATGCTGTAATGCCGCCTTAGAAAGCCACCAGATTTCTCAGGCACAATTTGCCCTTAGTGAAGCCATGTTGGCTATCACCAATCCCTTCCTTATTTTCCATGTGCCTTAGCTGAGTTTCCAGGAGGACCTGCTCCATGATCTTGCCAGGCACAGAGGTGAGACTGGCCAGCCTGTATTTCCCCAGGTCTTCCATTTTTTCCTTTTTAAAAATGGGCATTATGTTTCCCCTTTTCCAGTCAGTGGGAACTTCACCAGACTGCCACGACAGAGTCCTTTCTACCCCTTTCTAAAGTTTCTGCAGAAGTATGGAACTGTCACCTGTACAGAATCTGATGTCTGTCCTGATTTGTCTTTCAGTCCGAGGTGAAATGATAAAGTAATGGCTTAAAGAACCTTACTCAGATTTCTAAAATAGATGTCAGATGGCCAAAGGTGCCCAATAACTGAATTTTTTAATGTTTTCAAATGTTGTTTAGAAATTTTCTGGTTTAGAAATGCCTTCTCTTTCTCATTGTTGATCAAACTGACAGCAATACTGTTTATTAAAAGACATATTTATTTCCCGTCCCGTTCTTTGCGTTTCTGTACGTTTCCAGAATTATTCGTACTCTGGCCGTAATGGTCTGAGAGGTCTAACACTTCACACTACAGCAATAGCTGCAAAGCAGTCTGCATGGAGAAATCTCAGGGAGAACCTCTTGGGAATGGACACCTCTCCAGTGGTCTTTTCTCTGCTATATAGTTTCATACAAAAAAGGCAAGCCTGAGCCCCAGTTCTTGTAACTTAAGTGCACTTTGCACAAGAAATCTTACAGACGAAGGCTTATCACATCCTCCTGGGAGCAAAAAGCCTCCATTCAGAAGTAAGGCGAAGAAACTGGATATTCATTGACAGTATGACCCTTCTGATCAAACACTGCCTTTCTAACCTGTGATTATACAATGGCAAAGGAGACACTGGACGAGCAAAGATAGATGTCAAGGAATACTGGCAAAATGCTTCCTAGGCCCAGGAAAAATTAGCAAGAAGTCATATGAAAAAGCAATTTAAATACCAATCTCAAAACTCTTGAGATATTCCTAATTCTGAAGTTCACAGTGAGGAATTTATAAAACTGTCAAAGGAATCCCTTTTTTGGAAGAAATCCATTTCAATTTAATTAAACATCCTGAAAAAATATTTTGTAAAAGACAAATATTTTTAAAGTTAATGCAAGGCAACATTGATATGTATAATTTCCATCTGAGAAATATAAAAAACATATGACTGTAGTTCATAGTTACAGTGTTACAGCAATTTCCAAATTATAGCTCCTTATTTTAGAAGTGAAAAGACTTTATTTTCAAACCACTTGTCTTTTTTCTTATACATTACTATCAGCATTAAAAAAAGAAAAAGAGAGGTTTCATGGTCAACTTTTAGCCTCAGTTTCATGTATATAAGCCTGGTATCCTGATGATATATAGAAGACATATAAATCAAGTCTCCCTTTGCAGTGCAACCACAGTTAAAAAGAATTTGAGAAATATCTGAGTCACCAAAGTCAGTAACATCTTTGACTTAAAGCATTTGTGATGCACATCTGCTAAGAGAGAAGAGTGCCTTTTTATATAAACACTTTTTGGAGTGGAACCACAGTGCAAATAACACAAATAAAGCAGGGAGACAACCTAACATGAATTAATGTCTTGCAGAGCCAAAAGTTTATGACAGGAGGAACCAAACTACAACTATAAACAGGCTTTCAGGCAGCACCACGCACAACACAGCCAGTGTAGGTGTGGCTGTTTTGCTACTTAAGAAACTTCAATGCACAGTGTCATCTCAGCTTCCTGCCAACTTTCCTGTATTGATGGAGTGTCCCGGGCAGCAGTACTGTGATTCTGCTTAGGGACTCATGGGAAAGGTACATCTCTGCAGTCGTCACGCCCCATTAAGTGAACTTCATTTTACTCCTAAATCAATCACAAGAGGGGAGATGCTAGGCTGCTATACACTGATTTAGCAAGATGTTATCCTCCTCTTTGCTGCTAAGTAGAACTGTATTTCAGGTGCAAACACTCAAAGAAACCCCTGATGTACTTTTTCCTGTTAGCTCAATTTTCAAGAGAAAAAGCTTTCAATATTTGTGTTTCCACAATGAGCAAACCCTTATATACCTGCCTTTGTCTGGTACTAATGAAGGTTTTAATTAATTCCAGACAAATATCAACTGTGTCTCCCTTGTAAGGATTTTGGCCTCCCTAAATAGCTGTTTTCTCTTACATTCCATGGGCATGGTCCAAAGTCCATAGAGTTAATTGGACTCGGTCAAGTGTGCTTTGGCTTGGGTCCTGCATGCCCAGGTTATTTGGCATTCATTGTTAGTAAAATTAGATCTCTGCTGTGATTCTTGTACCCCATCTTCCCTCCATAAAATTATTCATTAATCTTTCCAACACTTATTTACAGGTATCTTTCACCTTTTTTCATATGGCACATTGAATTAGCTCACATTTACATTTGCTTAGTGATCACACATGGACATGGTTCAGTCGACGTCCTCGTGGTAACATGTTTAACTGGGGTAACTCGACTGTGTATCTGACCCT
Organism: Ibidorhyncha struthersii; assembly: GCA_013398815.1. Classification (NCBI taxonomy): domain Eukaryota; kingdom Metazoa; phylum Chordata; class Aves; order Charadriiformes; family Charadriidae; genus Ibidorhyncha; species Ibidorhyncha struthersii. The sequence goes on along the minus strand of VZSZ01004790.1, from coordinate 496,616 downwards.
TGACTTTTCACATGGTTACTATGTCATTTGATCTTCTCAAAATTTTGGTTTGTTATGATCATCTATTTGCAGTGTAGGTCTGCTTTCCTTTGATCACAACGCTCAAACATATCTTAGATAAAAACAATGAAATTTAGTCCTCAGGGCACTAATTCCACAGTTTTTTGTAAACTGCAGGAAGTTTCACTTTGGTCCACTTACTACGTCATCACCATTTTTCAGATACTCATATTTGAGGTAATGCAGAGTATTTTAAAGTAACATAAATTAATGGGAAAATGACACTACATCAGTCCAAGTGCTGCTAACAGGAGTTCAAGAATGATACAGAACAAATAGGGAAACTATCGTATATGTAAATCATTTGTGAAATCAAGTTAAAATTAATGACAAACAAAATTGAGTTCCCTTTGTGGTTGATTTCCATTTAGCTGCACCCAACAATAAAATAGTTATCAAAGAAAGCTACCAATTAGATTTTAATTCAAAACATTTCCAGAAAACAGTTCCCAAATCTCAATTGATATCTCTCCAACAACCTCCTAATTGCAGCAAGTTGGTGGTAAAGAAAAAAAAACTGCTTTAAATGAAAAAGATGTATTCCGTCTGCTGGAGCATGCAGTATCCTTTTCTTAATTATTCCCAGAATTTCCCCTATACATGAGCTTCCGCCAAAGATTATATATAGACAGATAGATATGTGTTTGTCTGTGTGTATGTGCGTGCGCACACGCACATGGATGTATGCTGACAGAAAGAGACAGGAAACGTTATTGTATCAAAATCTAAGGAATATATCTAATGTTCTACCACTTTTTCATGAAGTGTACTACTGGGCAAAGGTAAAAAAGACCATGGAGTTCAGAGTTGGGGAATTTCTTCCATTTAGTTTTACCAAGTGGGGTGCCTTCTTGAAAGGATCTTTAGCATAATCAGGAATTCAGAATCACCTACAATAAGATTCTCCAGAGCCTGTCTGATCTGAAAGCCTTATATACCTTTGCCTATCCAACCACAGAACAAAATATGTCATCTTAACCAGGAGCTGCAGCAGAAGTTCATTCTTCCTCCACTTACCTGCATAAGGTAGAGACAGACCATACCATGATTCTGCCTTCATCTAATGTGAGACCATACTTTTCTGAACCCCCTCAGTCTAGTCCTTGCTGGTTTTCTCTGTCCACAAGTGAAGCCTGTTGACAGTCCTCTGCCCAGTCCTAAAAAAATGAGAAAGATGACACTGCGACATCTGAGGCCTGTTCTGTATAGCAAGAACATGACCCGCATGACAAGAGATGGAAAAACTTCAAAATGTTATTCAAGTTTTATGTTTCGACCAGAAACTTCCAAGCAGATGATCACTGATGTCTTTGAGACCTGCAAAATCATCACTACGGTGTCTAGGAAGCACTAAAGATATCCGACCATCTTCCATACTTAAAGCCCAGAGCACTTGTCTTCATTGCAGGTCAATGAGCAACAGACAGCTTCTTACCTCTAGCTTTCCTGTTTGGAAAACATGTAACCCCCTAAAAAACGTTGAACCCTTCTGAACTGGGTTTTTAAACATCGTCTGGCGGTTGAAAATACTGCACATTACAGACTGCATAGTACACTGTCATTGAGCTACCAGAGAAGATGGATAAGCAAACTAAAGATGAGGCAAAGATTTTAAGAGGACAGTGCTGAGCATCCTTTGCAAGGAAGGACTAGATGTAGAAATCCACATACGAGGAACGAAACAGGCATTTATTAGATGACAGTGTTATAAAAGCAGATTTTTTTTCATAGTTCATGAATGCTTTCAAACATAATCTCAGTAATAGATGCAATGCACCTCCTGACATTCCTCTTACATTGAACTTTTTGAATCTGGTAGGAACCTTGGAGCAACTGGTTCCATCTATGTTCTTCGGCAGCCACAGTTTCTGTGAGATAGAGGTTTCACAGAGAATACTGTAATGGTCCTAGTGAGAATTTTCCAGTGTTGCTATAACTTATGGCAGAAGCTGAACAGATCTTACCACTCAAGATAAATGAGTAGAAATTGGCTCTGTTGATCCCCCTAGCTCTTCTGGGCCTAGACTGAGCAAACAGGTTTGTGTATAGCGTATGTGTGAGTTTAAAGAATCCTACTATGATCAGTTCCTACATAACATATCAGAAAGAGCAATTGAGGGAAGTCTGAGGTACTATCCATCTGTAGAGGAAAGAATTATCTGAAAACTATAGCAGTGAATAAAGTTTGGGCATGTTGCTCTTTACCACAATATACCTGCTCTTCTTTCATCATAAAGTCAATCAATGTGAAAATGTTTTGATTTTCTCCAAAAAGCATTCATGGAGAGTCTGGCATCTTCAGTACACATTATATTAACTCTCACAATTTTGAAAAACTCAGATTCAGTATAAATGTTTGTGGCTATAAGGCACCATCTTTGTTTTCTCATCTTACTTTGCCAATTTAGTTTTATTTTCCATAATTAGGAAATGTCTCTTTAAATGTCAGAAAAGATCAATAATTATGAGAAAAAATTTTTTATAGACTGTTTTTTCCATTTGTTTGCAGGAAAAAAAAAAACAAAACAAGAAAGAAGAGATTTGGCGTCTCCAGCAGAGTAATGGAACAGAATCAAAAGGTATCAGCACAATCTCTGGCACAACACATTTAATCGTTGTATCCATTCGAAGAAGTTCTAACACTCTTTTATGTTATGGTCTATGTCCCTCTCTCCCTGCATCTTTTACTCAGTCAAATTCACTCACAGAAAAGTGCACATGACTTCCCTTCGATGTTAAGATAAGTTGAGCGAGTAGCAAAGCAGTGAAGTTTGGTTTTGCCTGGTAATGTCTGNCCCCGGCTAAGTTCAGCGATGAAATTTGGTTCTGTATTCAAACCTTCATGAAGTTCTGGGTTAATTCAGTTGAAGTGTTTTGATCGAAACTGCCTTTGGTGTTTCAGTGAATGTGATAAATCAGGAGCCAAAGAAACACTTGAGCCCTGGTCAAGAGAAAAGGTTGTTACTTCTCAGCAGAAACGAAGTTTAACAGCTGTTGTCACAGCCACACATAAACCAAATGAGAGGTGGAGCTGCCTCTAGTAAATATTTTTTGTCTTTCATGAGAGAAATGTGGTCTGAATAATAGCTCTGACAAAGACCAGCATCTCTAAAAGATCAAGATTACAACACATATCAACAGGCCAGAGGGGAAAATATCTCGGCTAAAGACCAAACAAAAAAATCACTTGTAGCTGTGATTATCAGTCAGACAGAGAACTGCTCCGTGGAAGGTTGTTGAGGGGCACTGTCCCACTCCCATACTATTACATTATATCTACAAGAAAGACACGGAAGTCACACACCAGTACCCACAGACATCCACATATGCTGACTTCATTAAAATCATATTGTGCTTTTTGCTGTCAGTTTTTTTATCTGTAAGAAAGTGTCCTCTTCCGGATGTTTTCTCCCCCCATTTTCCTTTTTAAGATGCTGAGGACTCTGCCTCCTTCTTCCTGTGGGTAGCTGAAAAAAAAAACCACAAAAAAGGTCATAATTCGATCTCTGCTTTGTCTCTTACTATAATGAAATGATCTTCCTTTATATCACACTTTTATATGCTTGACAGCTATGCTTGACAGTTAGTAATAAAACTCAAGTCATAATCTGCTTTCAGTTAGAAGAGTCATCTTGAAACCCTTTGGTATTCTTGTCAAAAATAATAATTGCTCATTGTCAACATTAACCCCCTTGAGCCTGTAGATCCATCATTCCCATTGCTCAACTTAACAAGCATTACTGCTTACAAAAATCTGCTGTTGAGGTAACGGATGGGACACTGTTGTTGCTATATCATACTAGATAGTCTTTCAATAGTAGCTTCTGGTAATATTAACCAGAAACAGTTCAAAACAAGTTCTTATAAAACTTTTGTCACAGTAAAAAAGTACAGGCTTTGATGGAATTAAAATAATTCATAAAAATCTGCTTTTATTAAGAAATGCTACATACACTTTTAATTAAAAAAAAAAAAAACAAAAACAAAAATTTATTTTTTAAATATTTTTAACCAGAAAGTCAAATATGAACTTTTTGTGCCACATACAGTATTTAGGGCAAATGGGATAACACTTGAGATTATAATCTTTCACAGAAACTTTCCTTGTTCGGTACATTTTAGGTGCTAATCTCTTCACTTGCATATTTTAGGATGTCTGAGCTACAGAAAGAAAGCTGGAGACATAGTAGAAGAGTCTAGTATGTGATTAATAAGATCACTTTGAAAAAAAAACAAAACTTCTTACATTAAAAACAAATTTACTAAGCAGTTAGAAATCTAGCTAGATCTCCATTTGGATAAGTAAAAAAATACAATACACTTCAAGGTGGAAATTCTCACACCATTTTAAAAAAGAAATATTATGAATGCTACCTCCATAAAACAATCTGAAAATATAGTAATTCTATGAATAAAATGGAAAAAAAAGCTTAAGCTATAAAAGTTGATCACCAAATTTCAGTCCAAGAATTTGCAGTACAACTAATTTGCTTCTTTGTTACCCCATTTCCTTTATACTGGGTAAACTGAAGGGAAAAGCTGCTGCTGCAGTCCAAGCACTGTCATTAAGACCGAAGAGGTAGCTGTCTATAAGAAATATGTTTTTCGTAGAATCATTTGAGATGACACAACGTGCCTTGCTACCTATTTCAAACACATCTTTGAGTGCACAGTTCCTAGTTATATTAATTAATTTATTCTACATGTAGAAACAGCTATCAGGACTGTGTAATGCCCTAATGGGTTACTTAGTGACAAGTTACAATCATTCTTGTTGAAATCTTGTTAAGAAAAGACTGGGCAAACAACAAATGTAGAAAGTCCAGGTGCACGTGAGCCTGCTTCAGTTCAGTGAGTTGGATTAAGATTTCTTCTGGTCTCTAAGAGCTCTATAATTCTGTGATTATTGTCCAAGTCCATACTGGTCCATCAGAGTCCCCGTTCCTCCCTACACTCAAGTTCAAATGGCCACACTCCCATTAGTAAAGGTTGTATGTATTTCTTGATGTAATACAGATGCTTTGTCTTTTTATACTTTCAACAAATGAGCCACAGGACTCGGTCTTTGACAAAATATTCAGTACACATCCTCGTTGAAAGGACTAGGAACAACAACAGCTCTGAGAAAAGCTCTCTGTACTTGAACTAACACGCAAAACAGGTATCCACAGAAACACAGCGTGCATTAAACCAGAATGTAATGGCACGCTAACTAATTTTACTACAGGCTTCCTCAAGTAGCTTTAGGTAACTCTGTGCTCCAGCCTACCTCCCAGTGTAATATTCTATCAAGTATCATGTCACTTTTCTGTGAATCGGTGATAATACTGAAATTCTTCAGAGGTGAACAAATAACGTAAGTCAATCTCCCAAAAAACAAATGGAAAAATCTGAATGAATTAATCCTTGATCATATTCAAGTATGTGAATGTCAAACATATGTATATGTGTAAATACTTACAAAATAGTCTTGGTGTTAGTCACTGAGTAGGAAGTTACTCCTCTGTTAGTCTTCTTGTCTTTGAGTAAAAAGACAATGAAAATTAATCTATTTTGGATCACCAGGAGATGAACTGTAACTTTTGAACAATATAAATAATTGTCCAACTTTGCCTAATTATGCTAATGTCTCTAAGGAAATGTGAAACTTAATCCATGTGTCAGTCAGAATATTCTGAATCCATACTATTTGCTCCATTTTAACCATTTCATAAATAGGTTCTTGTCTACCCTGTTAGCAATGTACACACTTCTGAATTGTTTAGTCTCATCTTTGGATAAATATGACACTTTATGAAAATGTAACATTCCTTGTGCAGGAGATCGCAATGTAACTGGTGCCACATAATATTAATATTAATCCTAAATGTGTTTATAATTCTAGAATGTAATTAGACTAAAAATATTTGTGTTTAGCACAAAAGTATGAGATTCATAATGAAAAACACACCACTCACCAATTGTTACTGACCCATAGTAATTGTTAAAATATGAGAATTTGATTGGGGTTAACATGTGAAATGAATGGTTCTGTGTGTAGTGATGCTAGTAGCATTTACAGTGTTACAAAATATCACATTAGGCTTGTATTTTCCTAACTGGAGAGGTGCCAGAGCAGTGAAAAAAACAGTATTTTTTGTTGATGACAAACACTGATGCAAATTTGAAGGTATCCTTGATGTATCAACAGTGGTTAAAGATGTGGTTCAAGATTCTGTTCATCCAATGAACACCACAAGAGCAGAAGCGTGATCACAGAAGGTGCATTTTAAAACCTCAATTTGATCAAAACAGCAATGTTGCATCTTATCCAGGTTCATTGCACCTCGATCATGTATTTTAATCTAGAGGGATATAGAGAGAATTGTGTATGATGATGTCATTAGCCTGTTGACCTTACTATGTCCAATGTATCTCCTAAAAATAGTAGGGAGACCTTCTTTGATGTCCAAACATGATACATAATTTGCAATCACTGTGAGCTAAATGACAAGGTGCAGAGACTCGCACAGTAGCCACACATGTTTTTAGACCTTGTGGGCATGAAGCACTTCTGGTCCTGATGCTGTTAGACAACCCAGTGCACAGTGGTGCCTATACTAAGAAAGTCCTGCCTGTTCAATGAACACAGCAGTGTGGGCAAAGATCCATCTGAAAGAGCCACCTATACTTTTTTTGTGGCTCATCTGACAGATTCCTGGTAGGTTTGAATAGGGGGAGCAGTAATCTATGACTGCTGTTCTCATGCCTTGGAAGGTTTTAGGCTTCCAAGTAAGATGTGTCATTTCAGTGCTTACTACATTGTCCAAAAGACTGTGAGTGCAAATTGCTATAATTAAATCACTCTTACACAACCAGTACAGAAACACCACTACACCACTCTTGGGCAAAACAATGCTCTTTAATTTGTTGGAAGGGGAAAATAATAATTCTGTGAATGTTAACAGCCAATACTACTATTTGCAAATATTTCAGTTCTCATGCATCTGCTATTCTGGGCGGGCAGAAGATTTTAAGCATTTTAACTCATAAACAGTATTGGCTGTGAACTGGGCGTGGGCTGGGATAGTGCTACTGGTAAGCTATTGGCACCTTATTGCTTACAAAGGAAAGGCTGCCGTAGCCTTCACCTCACTTTTATACCTGTGTAGTTCTCCCTTTTCTATAAAAAAAACCCAACAAACAACTCATTGGGATTGCCCTCACGCTTGATGTTCCTGCTGCTGTGATCCTGCTACCTTCTGACGACAGGCCACTATTTCCAAGTAAGATGGAGTTTCAGTTATTTAAAGATCTGGTCGGCATAAATAGAGTTTTACAGGGTAGCTGATGTTTGTATTTTTGGTTTCCATGAATGACTTGTGCATGAACAAACTACAACCAGGAGACCTGCTGCCCAGAATATGGGCATTGACTACATTTTATGTCTGTCTATATGACGTTATGTATAATACCAGGATTGCAGCCTAAAGGGCTGAGCTAAAGCACTCTCTTCAGTTATCAGGAAGCTAGAGGCGTTTACATACTGGTATTTGTAAAGCACTTTGCACTTTTTGAAGATATGGAATAGGCTGAGTTGTCCATGAATACACAACCAAAGATTCTGTCTTTGTTTCTGTGAGGTACTTCTAGCCTGTGAGAGTGCACTGAAAAACCAACACAGTCAGACAGGTACCTACTTAACTACTCTTGGCTACCAAAAATATCATAAATAATAACTTTTTAGCAATATCTGGTGGGCTTGGAACACAATTGTGGTTTCACTAATTTTTAGTCTTTTTGAAAATAAAAGATAAATGTCTTTAACAAGGGTAACTCCATTATAATGAGCCCAAAGTGATGTACCTTAGAGATTGGAATCTTTCACTGAGCAAGACCAAAGAGCTGTAAAAAGATTACAAGGCCTTGTGAAACAGGACACTTTGTATAAACATAGCATGCCTTGCTAATGAATATACCCTTGAAGAGGAACAGAAGGCTGATAACAAGGGAACGTCCCTCTGCAAGAGGCACCAAAACCCAAGATCCAGACAACTGCTCAAAGCAACAAAGACCTGCAGTAACTGGGGAAAGGTAAAGGTGGCAGTGGGAGATCGTGACAACCGACTCAATTGGAGACTGAATAGAACCGCCCCCCCACTGTAAAGGAGCTTGCGCACATCAATTAGAGGACATTGTAGCTTTAAATGAAAGCAAGAGACTGTACTAACCAATAGAAATTGTTAAGGTACTAACCAATAATTATAATTAAGGGTGTGTACTTCTGTGTTTTGAACCATATAAATATTCTGAAGAGTCTGTAGGCCAGCTTGCTAGCTTTGTGGGTGCGCCTAGCACCCATCTCTGCGCAGAAATTATTTAAAAAAATACCTCTGCTCTGTGTGTACATTGGCATCTTGCACACCAGGTAAACGACCCTGCTTTGGGACAACAAAACCAGGACAGACACTGATACTACTAAGGCAACAATTTAAGACCAATTGTGTTGGTACAACTAATGGCATCAGTTGGCCCACAAAATTATATTCAAATTCTATGTGAGAGGAATCAGTGCAGTTTGACAGCTAACACCCAAGTGTACATTTTTGGTCACACTTTATTAGAAATCTTACATATTTACTGAAGGAGGCTGTAGATAAAAGAAAAATCAGGCATAGATTTATGCTGATTGAGAAAGAAAGGGCCACATCTGATGAATTCCTCTCCTCCTCCCCGTGCCCGGCCTTTTTAGCACCGGTTGGGATGTCAAACTTTCCTATATCACATGTAGCAAAGCTATGCAAATGCAGCACATCCATTTAGGAGCACAGCTCCCCAGGGTATTTTTTTTCATTCAGTGTTTGACCCTCCTAGGTGTCTCTTTTTTGATCTGAAAGACAACCAGAAGTGTTGACAGCCTGGACAGACATACACTAGTTGGAGGTCACCACTACTCAGAGGAATGCTGTTCAGTATGTCCATTCCTGTTACTCCAACTAGTTCTTGAACACTGCTTTCAATGGAGCACTAGAGGAATCAAGGTAATGTAGTGAGTACCACTTTCTCTAATTTCAGTTTCCTGGGTAAAATGGCTTTAGAGACTTGTGTGAGGTCAGTTACTATTATCGATTTTTTGAGTAAGTAAAATAGTTATCTTGTTAGACTTACACTCATATTCCAAACATCACAGAAAAGGCTATTGCAGCAGCCAAATCCGTGTAAACTTTTCTCTGTTTCAGAAGTAGGCTACATTCATGGTTTTAATGTAGTGTGTCCTGGTTTTTTATTTTCTGTTTTCTTAGAAGCGGACAGACTAGACACTGTCTTCAGAGGGAACTTCAGAATCACAAAATACCCCGGCAAACATCAAGACTTGTGTTCAGTCTAGCCAAAGGCAATGTGCCCCGAAAAGAAACTCAAAGAAAGCTGTATTCAGCTACAAAACCACATTCAATTCACTTCACAGAGCATTTAGTGTTGATTTGCTTAGTGCAAATGTGATATTTGCGTCAAATTCTTGTGTCTTTAGAGTAGGTAAGAAAAAGGTCAGCCAGGCATGATTTCCTTACTTTTTTCTAAGTGGGACTGTCTGCAGGTACAGTATTCCTTGTGGAAATAACAGAAAAAAATGAAGTTAGATGATGAAATGATATGAAGACTATCCAAATATATCCTCTCTCATATTAAATATTCTATAATTGCATTAGTAATGAGTGACTTCAGTTTCTGCATCAACTTACTGCATTTCCAAAAAAGTGCCCAGGTGTCCATATGTCTGGACCTGGTTAGAGTTTTCTCTTGAATTCTGAACCAAAAAGCCATCTAACACTAAAGTCTCACTCTCTCCGATCACCACTGCTTATGAATAGGATCTTTCTTATGTTTTTCCTGCTGTTGTTATGTGCTAACTGCCCTGCCCCCTTCCCACTCTCCAAACCCATGTGAAAGGCTAATTCATGTGCGCAAGGGCAAGGGAACCCTTTGTATTGAATCTGTGCTGGACTTTATTAAAGCGACTGAGCAAGGTTTTTGAGATGTGCTGCTGCACTACAATCTCCTTTTGTTTTATTCCTCTATTATTCTTGTATTTGCTTTTAAATACTGAAAGACTTTTGTTGGGGACAGACTTGAACATAAACCTAAGGCTTATTGTATCTCCTTTCTGTTTTCTGAGTTACTAACAGGTGAGATTGGACGGGCACTGAATAATACAAAAACACTCATTACTCTCATAATGACATCTTTGCAGCTAGCCTCTGCAGACAGATTTAGAAATGCTTACATTTTTGAATTACAAGTGGCTTAAATGGGAGCCCACCAGTCCAAATAAAAAGATTTACTTATCACCTACTTACTACTCCATTAATCTTACAGATTTTTGACAAAACATAATCACAAGCAGGCCTACCAACATTTTGACTATAGGGATTTTTCTTCCCCGTCCCCCTCCCAGCCTTTGAAGGGAGGAAAGCTGGGGGAGAAAAAAAAATGGTATTGACTATGTTCACCAGTAAGTCAAGATCATATCTTATGCCAATAATACTTGAATTTCCAGTGTGTGCATGTGCGTGCGTGCATGTGTGCATATGTGAAGAAGCCAAAAAACAGTCAAGGACCAAGACACCAGTAACAAGAATTTGTCACAAATATTGCCAATACATATTAACTGTATCTTCAGCTATCAGTTCTGACCCAAACTTAATATATGCTGAAAGGTTTTATAAATGCTACAGATATATTTTTACCAAAAAAGTTCATGGTGTCAGAATAATTCTTGTTAGGCATACAAAGTGCATGATCCCAATGACATTTAGAAGGATTATAAAAATATTTTAACTTTACTGTTATTTGAGGGTTTCACACTAGCCTACTGATTTTAAAATTTCATCTACAACCACCGACTATGTTACAGGTTATTGCAAAAGTCACTTTATAACAGGCAGATCTGTCACCCAACAGGGTGCTCATTTTAGCTGTTTTATTACTTCATCCTTCACCTGTGACAAAAATCCTGGATGCTTGAGTCTGGTAGAAAGAATATAATCCTAGTAATAGAAAAAGGTCTTCCTTACTAAGAAACTTCTTATCTGAGCAGTGCCATCACAGAACTGCAAAGCTTCCTGTTTCGAAAATGTTACTTTATATTTTTGTAGTGCTGCATTTTTTTCTTTGAGTTCCACTGGTTTAATTTGGGCCAAACTATCAACATACATAGTTGACTACATGAGGAAACTAAATATATATGAAGAGTTTTGTGCACTGACTTCTTCCACAGTTTATGCAGATCCCTGAAGAGAATCAGTCTAATCACAAAAGTAATTTCACTGGTGATAGCACTTACATGCAAAAAGACATGAGGCTAAGAGATATAGTTTTTTTGCCTTGCTGAGTTACCAAGCATTAAGTAAGAGTTAAAGAGCTAAAGTGTGTCACCTGTTTTTTTCTTTGCTACAAGCTAAAGTATGCAGTCTACTGTGAGATACCTAGTTAAACTGCAGTATCTTTGTTGTCTCTGTATGTATTTACCTAAGCATCCTGCAGGTTAAGGGTAGTCGTAAAAGTTTGTAAGACAACTAGTGAGAAACATCTAATCAAACTTTTTTAAAATCACAAAAGAATAGCAATAAAGTTTTTTGCAAAATCATTAATTGAAAACAATTTTTTCAAGACTCTTCAGGGGAGAGCTAAGCAATGTTTAGCAAATAAAAATTATTTTTTAATTGCAGACACCCTCCCCAAGATTTTAGGGATTTTTTTTTTTTTCAACAAAATGACAACCAAGATAGTTATCATCCTTTTTACCCAAAATTTTCCAAAGGAAAAGGATGTTCCCTATCTATTTTAGCTCTCATCTTAGAAGTTAGTAGCCAACTACATACCGTTTCCTCTTTGCCTCTCACAGCTCAAAGCCTTGTATTTTAAGGCAGAGAGTTAGATTTAACTCGTTAGCTGTTACCATGCCATTCTCTGATTGTGGCTGGAAGAGGATCTAGTTTGTGTCTTTGGAGGGCATTAGAGTAGATGAACATACAGCATGGGGTAAGATCTCTAGCTGGCATTAACTGATGTCATTCCACTGAAGTCCCTGCTGCTGCGTTAATCCAGTATGGCTGATGCTCTGACCTAGTAACCAGAAAGATGTGTTCCAGTCTCTGTCAATACTGGGCAAGTCTTTCCTGAAACTTAGGATTGGAAATAACTACAGTAATTTGGATTCCACTTTGTGATAACTGTTGGCACATGTCAACTTTCTAATGGCAGAGCAAGAAAGAAGCACCATCAGCACAGTCTGCTCATGCTGCTGCTGTTTCTGATGCTGACACTTTTGATGTCCTAAAAGCTGTTGTCATTGCATCCTTCCCTCTTGATGCCACTGCACATCCTTGGGATATAAGCCAAACAGCACTTTCTTTGTACTCTCCTGCCAAGATAATTTTAACCCCGTATACTCCCTCAAAATATAGAACCACTGATTCCGGCTGAGATGAAATTTCTGTAGAACTTACAACAACTTACTTAAAACAACCACTCTAAAGGCATGGAAAGGAATGATATGATATCATAGGATGGGGAGATAGATTAATTCATGGAATATTAGCTGAAAACCTCTTGTTCTATAGTGACAAATACATTGCTTTTCGATTAAGTAGTTGTTGAATGTATTAACTCACCTTTTCAAAATACTTTCACTTCTGTGTTGCATGTCTGGCTTCCTGACTTAGTTACAATTGTATATTCACCTGCTTATGCTAGACGTAACAGTAGTTTCCACATTATAGGTTTTTTTCATGGAAAATAAGCTTAGCAAGTCAGGGGTTTGGCTTTGTGAAACCTCATCAGTAGGAGTTTAGTTTTTTTCCAAAGACGGTTTCTCCAGATTTAGTCTGGACAGGAGGAGGCCTTATCGGTCTCTACAACTACCTGAAGAGGTTGTAGGGAGGTGGGGGTCTATCTCTTCTCCCAAGTAACAAGTGATAGGACAAGAGGAAATGGCCTCAAGTTACGCCAGGGCAGGTTTAGATTGGATATCAGGAAAACTTTTTTCACAGAATCAGTTATCAAACTTTAAAACTGGCTGCCCAGGGAAGTGGGGGAATCGCCATCCCTGGAGGTATTTAAAAGATGGGTAGACATGGTGCTTAGGGACACGGTTTAGCAGTGTTTTTGGCAGTGTTAGATTGATAGTTGGACTCAATCATCTTAAAGTTCCCTTCCAACCTGGACGATTCTATGATTCTATGAAATGTGGAATTCGTGTTCAGGTACTCGTGCTGACTGAATTTCATTGAAATTGGGACTAGTGGGTGTCAGTGGAATGTTCCACTTCTGACTCATCTCTAATTTTTCTCAGCACAGTCTGAACTCATGCATCTTTCAGCCTCTCTGCATATTCTAACCCTGTTCATTTATGGTCAGATTCTTCTACCCTGTCAACAGTACAGTACTTATACTGATTGTCAAAGCACTATTTATTGAACATGCTACTATGTAATGGAAGTGTGGCTGTTTGACTCTTGGCCTGGGACATTTAAAGTCAAACACATTTTAAAATTCTACATGGTTGAAAAGGTTTATAATAGACAAAAAGCCACAAACATGGTGATTTTCAAAGCTCTAGAAGAAGTAGCAAAGACTGGAAAAGATTTGTAAAGATATAGCACGGAAAAATATGAGCAAGTAAAGGTAAAGCCCAGTGCCAGCAGCAACGGCAACAGTAAATCCTTTGATTCAGGCTCTTGTGGCTATTCTACCAGCACCACTACCCTTAAGTGGGAGTGCCATCTCTGTTTGTTTCTTTGTTTTTCTTGTGACTATTTCTCCTTTTTCCCGTGACTATTTCTCCTTTTTCCCTGTGTTCTTTTGATCTTCCTGAAGGATTTAAATAAAACTTGATAATCTTTTCTAAGTTTAAAAAATATCTGTCTGTCTATAACAACAGGAGACTGTAAGGAGAGATCTTATTTTCCCAGCTGGGGACTTCGGGGGCAAACTGGCTAGTCTGAGTTTCCTAGGAGAGCTTGAAGTGGAAACAGTATCTCCAGACTCACAGAGCTCTTCCATCTGCTTTGAAATTTCCTTTTAAAATAAGCTATCTTATCATGTTAAGGGAACTCTGTGAATGGATCACAAAAATCCTGTTAAAAGGTTTAGTGGACACATTCAGGTTTTAAATCTGAACTTATATGTGGCCATTCAGTTAAAATGATTTTGATGTTTTGGTTTTTTTGCATCTCTTACAACATATAAAGGAATTGTTTTTCCATAAAGCACAACAGCTTTGAAACACTGAAAGGCCAGTAAGCATCAGGGTGAACTTAATATATTTTTCATGGAGTAACAATTTCTAAATTGCAATTCTTTATCAGTGTATAATTTTATTCAGCAGAAAACAAAAGACAGTAAACATCTTTTGGCTGATGTGTTTTCAGGCAGCTTCCTCAGGGACTGGTTTTGAAACATGCTACACTGGCCTGTGAACACCAATATAGAAATCTGAAACTAGTGAAATTGATAGAAAGAACAGGACTTGGCCTGAGTCACATCTCTGCTAAGATTGAAACACTGAAGAACAAGTACTTAAAAAAAAGCTCAGTTATTTTAATTATTGAAAAATTCTAGCAAAAGCACTGAACAGATACTTTGAATATGTAATTGAATGTAATGCCCCAAATAAAAAAGAAAGGCACTGGGGCTGTTAACATCAAAGCTCACATTCACAATCTAGGCCTTGCAACTGATAAGCTGCTTCTGGAAAAAAAAAAAAAATTTGGAAAAATCTCCATATTTCGGTGTCACTTGAGTAAAACTGACATGATAAAAGCAAATATGTGAAGAAAGAAAAGGCAAAGTGGGGTCAGGTTCCAGCTCCCAGCAAAACCGTATCATACAAAGTCTTAAGTAATGAACTTCATTAAAAAGTAAATTAAGTATTTCTTAGGCAGCTACCAATGAGACTTTTTTTATAGACTCGACTGAAATTTTGCTACCACAGTATCAAAGCAAGTAAGCAACAGATACATTGAAAGCAACACGTTCAGATAGATGTTTCTATGCTGTTGCAAAGCACAAATGGTTAACATAAAAGCCATTTTCTTCTGTCAGATGATTTACATTAGTTTTGGGGGTTTATAAAAGAATTAATTTTCATGATGATCCACAGAGGGATTCTACTAGCCAAGTGATATGTTAAGAATGACTAAAAAGTATTGCCTTAAAAATCACTAATGTTACTAGAAAAATTTCAGAGCAATTTTTATATTAGACACATGAGACAAATCTTCTAGACCCTAAACTCCTTCCAGAGATGCTGAGGGCTTTCCCATTCTCAGTATTTCTGTGGAAACTGACAGCGCTTATCTTCTAATGTTCCATGTGGATACAAACTTATATTATAAAATACATGCAAACATGTACATACTTCCTCTTATATATATTCAATACACCTATAGATAGATTGATCAAACAATCTCAGAGGTAACCTGGATTAAAAATAAACCTGCAAAATAGGTTAGTTTTAGCTTGGGTGGTCACTATCCTTCAAGCAGCTGTAGCAGCCCACAGTGAAGGCTACAAGCTGTACTAGCTGTAGATACGGACAGGCATCCCTTGAACTGGCTTGCATATCAAACACAGTATCATGCAGACCTGCATTCTCAAGGACAGAGATACAATAGCTATTTCTTTATTCTGTTAAAAGACAGCTTTATATTTGGCACAATAGAGGAGCACCATCATTATAGATGTTTGTAAAATCATGCATGTTGCATGAATTGACCAGGACCTCTCATCCTACTCATTTTTGTGCATGAATTACTACAAACCCTGACACAGACTTCAAATTCTAATTGTGATAGTCTATCCTTACTGTTAGTAGCTCAGGTGAAGTTAATTGAAAGAGACACACGCACCCTGGGTTGATGGAAAATGCACACCTCACTGCAATAGTACACTGATAAATATTCTCAAGCTAGACATCTAAATAATAATACTTCCCTCTCAGAAATATACATTATATGGTTTCCATATAATCCATATATGCAGTATATGGCTTGCTGCTACTTTACAAAATCCAAGAACAAGAAATGAGCAGGATTAATCTTACTTTTAAAAATGAAAAAGAATAATTGAAAATATACCAGAATATATACATTTCAGAAAAACTTTGCTCTCCTGATTCAACCTTGAAAGCACAAGCCAGAGTAATTTTGTAGTTTTGGTTGTTTTGGGGGGTTTGTTGTTTTTTTTGGGGGTTTTGGGGGGTTTTGTTTGGTTGGTTTGTTTTAATAAAAAGGAATGAAGGCTGATTATTTACATTTTCAAAAATTCTCTTTTTAACTTTTTCAAGCAGAATGTTTTTCCACTTCAAGCCATTATAGTGCTGTTTCTAGGACTAGAAGTCAATAATACATAAACCATTCAATCTTCTGAAACAGGGTTACACATATACACAGAACAGCACAGAGTAAACCAGCTTTCAATCTTTCAGTTACACACACCAACCATTAACCACAAAGTGAACAAATCCCAAGGTATACAAATATCTCTGAAAGGTAGATTTAGTGTGGTCAAATAAGCACGTGGTCTTTCAGGGGCCAAGACCTGAGGAATCCTGAATAATAAATCATGAATACACAACTTCCTTGATCCTTATTTCTGAAACATGAAAAGTCAAGCTAAGCACGTGGCCACAGTCTCTTGATGACAATTCTCAAGTTCATTTCCTCTCTGCACATGCAGCAGCTATTATTATATATTTCTTCCCGTAAGACACACAGTTGATAATGCGTTTTTCCACAGTTCTAGTTATGACAAAAAGATTCCAGCTATTATTTTTAATTTCTGATATTTATGCTAATATAGCTGAAGTTAGACAAAAGAATGATATAATGGATATTATATCTTTTATATGTATATTACATACATGAATAGAAAAAGGACTGTATACTTTGGCTTGACCAATAGCATGGTCTACAGTGAACAGCAACAACCAATCAGTATGTAATGCATTTGAAAAAACGTGTCTATAGATTACATTTTTCTAAAACAAAAGACCACACCTTGACTCCTTCTGACAAAAAAATGATGAGACCTACTTTCTTTTTAAAAAGACAGTCTAAGTTTGCAGATAGTTGAACAGCAATTCAACCCTTGCCAAGAAGTAACTTGCTGTTCATCCACAGCAGTAATTCTTTCCGTGGACCCTGACTCAGCAAAATACTAGAGCATCTACTTAACTTCAGCACATGTTCAATTGATTTGCTGGGCAGGAATGCAATTCTGTTTACATGCTGTGTTTAACTGAAATTTCATTGCTTAGCAAGTGTATTTCATTCTCCATCACTTTGTGGAGGCCTATGGTTTTATGAGTGGAAATGCATATCCTTGACAGTAGATACTTTTTTACTTCTTACAAGCTATTTATTGATTTTAAAATAAAAATTACTTTACCCATGAGCTAATCTTTCTGAGGACAAATGCATGCTCTCTCTATATATACACACACTATATATATACTATACTATATACACTACATGTATTTTATATATATATTGGTTGAAAATACACCTTGCTCTATTTCAGTGCAAATTTTGCCAAAGACTACAGTAGTGTCATGAAAGTGATGAAGCAAGTTCTCTACATTCAAAATGAACTGCTGGATGTATATATTTTTTTTTAAAAAAAAGACACATTAAATTAACAATCCAGTTAATTCCCAGCACTGGTTCAAAAGCAGTTTCAAGTATCTATGTCTGAATGCTTGTGTCAATTTCTCTGAGCTTGCAATCATGTTTTACATATCCTATAACCACTTTTCAAAGTCTTTGTACTCTCTTATACTGTGTGAAAGACCTTGTGAAACAGAAAAAAATAATTTCTCACGATACACAGTGAATTACAGAAAGCACATTGGGAAAAAGAAAATCGTATAAATAATAATTTTGAGTGCACAATTGTTTTCAGATAGATTTTTTTCTTTTGGTATTAGATCAAATTAAATATGAAATTTCTTCTGCTTTCTAAAATTATTTTCTTAATATACCATAAATCTTCTTCCAATTCACTAACGTGTAAATATGGTTGAAATCTGATTATCTTTAATATACCTTGACAGGCTTGAGAGGTGGGCCCATGCCAGCCTCATGAAGTTCAACAAGGCCAAGTGCAAGGTTCTGCATGTGCGTCAGGGCAATCCCAAGCACAAATACAGGCTGGGCAGAGAATGGATTGAGAGCAGCCCTGAGACGAAGGACTTGGGGGTGCTGGTTGATGAGAAGCTCAACATGAGCCAATAAAGTGTGCTCGCAGCCCAGAAAGCCAGCCGTATCCTGGGCTGCATCAAAAGAAGCATGGCCAGCAGGTTGAGGGAGGTGATTCTGCCCCTCTACTCTGCTCTCATGAGGCTATACCTGGAGTACTGTGTTCAGGTCTGGAGCCCTCAACACAAGAAGGACATGGACCTGCCCGAGCAGGTTGAGAGGAGGGTCACGAAAATGATCAGAGGGATGGAGCACCTCTCCTATGCAGTCAGGCTGAGAGAGTTGGGGTTGTTCAACCTGGAGTAGAGAAAGCTCCAGGAAGAAATTATAGCAGCTTTGCAGTATCTGAGGGGGGCCTATAAGAAAGCTGGAGAGGGACTTTTTACAAGGGCACGTAGTGATAGGACAAGGGGGAATGGCTTCAAACTGGAAGAATATATTAAATATTAGGAAGAAATTTTTCACTATGAGGGTGTTGAGGCGCTGGAACAGGTTGCCCAGGGAAGTTGTGGAGGCCCTATCCCTGAAAGCGTTCAAGGCCAGGCTGGATGGGGCTTTGGGCAACCTGGTCTAGTGGAAGGTGTCCCTGCCCATGGCAGGGGGGTTGGAACTAGATGATCTTTAAGGTCCCTTCCAACCTAAACCATTCTACGATTCTATGATTTCTGCCAACTGGCACGTGAAAAAAATGTTGATGACCAGGACCTGATCAAGTTTCCATTAACTTCACAGAGAACAGGACTACATTCTAAATATATAGTGCAAAAAAGAGAACGTAATTTTAGGTATAAATACTTACATATTATAAAACATTTGCAGCTTGTAATAATTCAAATAACTAAATATGCGATAAAACAGATCTGTGCACTACATGCATCAAACCAGACACACTCCACACAGACAGGTGGAAATGGCATGATGTGGTGACAGTGACGAGCAGAGAAGACAATCATCCCAATGTGTTCTGCAACAATAGTACATACCAGATGTTCAAAAGATCCCACACATTTTTGGAGGCAGTAGTGGCAATAAAGCATCCATTTCTAGAATGCTGTAAAACAGAAAATTAGCAGGGCGCAGTCCTATAGATGGGTCTGACACGCAGTACCCTGGTAAGCACCGTGGCATGCAAAGGGGCAGAAACCCTTCTGTAAGGTTACTCATTTTATGCTCTTGTTTCTAGTTCTGAGAGACCTTCCTCCACAGTGGCACTGCTCTGGATTATGTTAGCTGAGCACAGAACCCCTGCTGAAACCCTGAGCAAAGCAACTAGTATCTTCACTGAGACCTGTCCTGCAGAAGCAGTCTACCCACAGTTCCCCTCTAAGTAGTCTAACAATTAAGACACAATAAAAGATTCTGACATGCTGTGTAACCATTGTTCCCAACTCTAGTTATCTCGATTATTTTTTTATGTTTTCCCGTGAAATGAGAAAGATGTCAGGTGGTAACTCAAACACTGAGATGCTTATTTACGTTTTAGAACAAACAGTTTAAACAGTATTATATACAGATGTCTAAATATTTTGAAAGTATCTGTTTATGGAAGTAAAATGAAACTACCTGTTTAAAGTTGGAGAATTTTATTTAAAATCTGCATGTGGAACTGAAATTGCTTGTTAGTTGATACACTGTGGCAAATGAGGCTTATTTGCAGAGTATATGAAGTGCTTGGATTTCTGTTTGAATCAGGAAAAGCAATACATTTGAATTTTCATTAGACTGCTCCATTTTTACAAAAATGATTCATTGTATAAAAACAGTAGTAAGTGGCTTACTCTCTGTCTTTGTCAACAGACAACTGGCAAATTGCTGGCTGCATAATATTTCTGTTAGACTACTTGTGTATGGAAATCTGACTGCTTTGCAAGCAATTTAATCAACAGTGTAAATAACCTGTGTAAAATAACCAACAGCGCAAATGCCTTTAAATAATCAAGGCTCTTTAATGTACATAAAATAGGCTTTTGTACCTACAATAGACTTGCTCTTTATAACCATGATTCGTTCTCACGTATTATACCACATCGTGCTCTATAGTAATCAATGCATATAGAAGCTTGATTCTCAAACCTACTCTTTAGTATGTGCAATTTTTCACCTGCCGAGAATTGTGTCCACAATTTCACACTACTAATAAATTTCCAGGAAAAATAAGATAGGATTATAGATGTAAAAGCTGGAAGCTTGGACTGAAAATTGCACTGTTGCGCACAAATAAAAATCAATCTACAACAACAAAAAAAAATCACGTAATTTTCTAATGTTCTTGAGCAACATCTCCCATTTTTCTTACGCAATGACAGTTCCCTGGGTTTTACAATGTGACAGAAGTTTGATAACATCAAAATTCAGATGTTTTATGCAGCATAATGTATTTCCAAGTTTTCCCATTTTAATATGCCTGTCAATACACAAGTGCTGAATATGTGCATGATTTGCTTAATTACACAAACATGGGAGTATTTCCCCATGTTCCCTGACAGATTACATCAAACAGTAAGAGGAAAAGATCTGGAAGACTAGCAGGCAGGTAGAAGAAACACCTTAGGTTAAAATGGGTGCAAATATAATTGATACCCACTTAGAGGTTTCTTTAGACTCTCAGGATAATATAAAATGAGAATCAAACTGTTGTGCTCATTTTTGCTTTAAAGTGTCCTTAGCTGCATATATTTATCATGTGCATTTTTAAAAATGTTTTAAAACTTAAGAAAAAGTATTTTTATCCTTTCATTAATTTTTGAACATGACAAAAGTTGTATGCAAGGATAAACTTACTCAGTCTTGTACTTTATAGATAGCCAGAAACATCTTTCATTAAAAAGGAAATTATTGAAGTTGGATGGGTTTAAAAGATGCTTGCAAGGAAATGAACCTCAGCTTTAGGCAACCTGAGAAGTGGAACATACTAAGCAGTACAAAAGAGCTAAAAAGATTAATTATCATTAAAGAAGTTACATGAGATAAGAAGTGTTTACAAAGCAGCTTGGCTTCCCAATCTATAATATGTTCAAGTATGTACTTCGTTGAAAATGTTGAAAAACACCATTTAATCTTTATCCAACCTACTTTTTATACTTTTTGATTCTATCTTCACGACACTTTCTTTTCCTGAGCACCTGAAAGTAGGTAGTTCTGCGCCCAAGTCAGGGGCCAGGCGTAAGTTAGATTTAAAATTTGTGGTGAAGCTGCGGTTCTTTCAAAGGCAATATTTTGGAAATGGATGCTCATTAAAGAAACTGACTGAGATCATTCCATTGCATTTATATCTTACCCTTTGCAGTGGTTTTGGTGCGTTGCTTCTGTTCTGCACACACACACACACACACAAACCAACAAACAAACAAAAAAAGAGGCCAAATGAATTTAATTCTTTAATTCTCTAGGTATAGATGTTTATATGTATACCTCCAGATCAATGAATCTGGTCCCGATTCACAATTCATTGCAGCGTACCTGCAATGCAGTACTATTATAGTGCCTGACTTGTGATGTCCCTAATTCACAGGAGTTACTGAGAACCCAGAATTGCCATTAGAGGTTACTAAAAGTTTATTTTATAATGTTGAAGCTATTCAAACGCTTTTACTCATATTCAGTAGGTGAAACAGACTTCATTACTGATGGTCCTTCTATTTACCATACTTTAACTAGAAATACTACAGTAGGGAATAAAGACCATGACAAATACTTCTATCTGCCCACAAATACTGCATGTCAAATAGAAGCAAATGAAACTATTTCACATTTCCATCATGGGCTGTACCATGACTAGCACCTTCGACACCTCTGTGTATAGGTAACATTCAGTTCAATCAGTACAGACAATTTTCAGAGAAATTGTCATAAAATAGATTATCATGACTTGCATTTATCTTCATAATCTTTACTATTAGTCCTCCAGAGCTCATATCATAGAGATACTACTCTCCTTACTTAAATAACCACACTGACTTTGAAATGATTATGTGAGAAAGGCTCATTCAATTTTTGAATCTCTACTACATTATTTGACTTAAAGACACATTTTAGTATGATCATTACTGGTATATCACTTCAAAAGGATTACTATTAAAAATGCAAGAAGGTAATTTGGAAATTTGTATTTAATATGTAGTAATTAGCACTCTTGCTCCTTCCCAAAAGTTACAGCTTCAACCTAAACCCAGAAACAAGTAATAAAGAAAAAGTTTGGTTTAAGTTGACTCTATCTGAGAGCAACATTGGAGTTCATTTCTTTTCCTGGTGATGTGGCCTGATTTATATGGTCTTTCAACATAAAAAAGAGACTGTTGTTGAGAAATATGGCAGTTAAACAAACTGTTAATTTTCTGTTATGCTTTAAGGTAGCTGCATCCCCTTCTGACATTTCTATTAGAACCTCTAATTAAAGGCAAATTCCTGTGTATCCTACTGAGATTTCTACATGGCTCAGAAATAAGGAGTTCATTGTGATATTCGTTTGAAGATTGAAAAAAAAACCCAGAAGTTTACGGGTGGAGCTTAACAAGCTACAGTAGAATGTATGTGAATTTTAAATAAAACAGAATATTCTCCTGTGTATTGGCAGAGGCTTAGCATTAGGACTATCCATACCTAGTCAACAAAGGATGGAGACTTTGCTAAGAATACCCAATGTGATATGTGGTGTTTGCATGCTTAAAAAGACCAGAGGGGAAGGTGGCAAAAGAGAGCTGGAGATTGGTTGAAAGGATGAAATAAATCTGAGTTTTTCTTACTTCACAAATACTTCAGAGAAAGAATTGGATTTACCCTTATTCCATCACAAAGTTCCTGTTCAGCTTCTATTCTACGCCTATCCCTTGCATAAATATTTTCAGTGAATAAACAACTTACTCAGTAAGCTACTGCTGAAGGGTCAAGAGTACAAGCAGCTACATTTTTTTCTGACCAGTGATGAAGAGTTTAGAGCTGTTATGAGTAATAAACTTCCACTTTAGATGAGGTGTTCTATTTTTGTCCTGAATTAGAGAACAGTAAAGGCTGTGCCTTATTGCTTTGCGAGTTTCATGGGTTTGCATAATAAAAGTATTACAATAAAACATAAAAATAAACAACATTCAAAACACAGCAAATACTCAAATATAAGATACTGCTTCTGACTACAATATGAATACTTTTCTATCATTACTAATATTTAAATTTTGTCTGAGTATTAAGTTTAAAACATTTCTGTTTAGAAAACTAGATATCACCTACCTGAATCTAATAAATTGTATTTTATCTACAATTTTTTTCAAATCCTTCCTAGAAGATTTTACTGGAGCTGGATGTTTTACCTTTTTCATATCTCATGTTAACCCCTTATGATTTGCTTCAAAACTTACAGATGCTTTCTCCATCAACTCAAATCTTCCCAGACCAAATTTAAAGCCTGTTACTCAACTTTTGAGAGGCTGAGAGGAGGCAAACACAGCAAAATTCAAAATAAAAGTTCCCAACCGGAGAAGGGACTGTCTCCTAAATAAAAATGTTTCCTTTACACTAAATTACTCCCCATCCAGAAAAAGAAGATGTATTTTACTGGATAGATTTTCATTTCTAGTAGAGAAATGTCATTGAACAATGGCAAGAACCTCCTCCTCTCTATCAACTAATTTAATTCAGTGGAAATTAGATACATATTTATAGCAATAGTAAAGGTATTTTTGGAAGGATAAGTGGACATTATTGGTGGACATGAAAGAAGAAACGAAGTGCTCTGGAGGTGATCAACCTACATTTAAATGCTAGCAGAACATTCACTTAGAATAAGTAGATTTGGACCAAATGACTATGCAAAGATTCTGTGTGATGGACTTACTTATTTTTCACCACAGAATTTCTTGAGGTTGGAAGGGACCCTAAGGATCATCAAGTCCAACTCCTTGCTCCTCGCAGAACTACCTAAAATTAAACCACATGACTAAGAGCATCACCCAGATGCTCCTTGAATTCTGACTGGCTTGGTGCCATGAATGTTTCCCTGGGGAGCCTGTTCCAGTGACCAACCACGCTCTCAGTGAGGAACCTTTTTCTAATGTACAATCTGAACTTCCCCTGACACAGCTTCATTCCATTTCCTCATGTCTTATCACTGGTCACCAGAGAGAGGAGATCAGCACCTCCCCCTCTGCTGCCCTCCTTGAGGAAGTTGTAGACTGCGATGAGGTCACCCCTCAGCCTTCTCTTCTCTAAGCTGAACAAACTAAGTGATCTCAGCCACTCCTCACGATCTTTCACCATCTTGGTCACCTTCCTCTGGACACACTGTTAATAGTTTGATATCCTTCTTATATTAAGGCATCCAAAACTGCGTACAGTACTTGAAGGGCCACTTTTCTTCCTGTCATATGGCCATGTAAAATTCCGAAAGAGCAGTTGTCTTTTCAGGGGCTTTTTATCTCCACCATGGAATTATCATGTGAGTTTATGTCAATGCAAATACATCATGCATTTGGTGTCCATAGAGAGAAATATTAAGCTGATGAGGTGATACCTCTGACTCTGTGGGCAGAAGTCTCTGAAGCTCTTGGCTACTTTACAGTTATACCAACCATGAAACTCCCATAGAAATACATGTAGAGAGCAAGGAGAGACAGAGGAATTCAAAGAAAAGAATATAATGAGAAAGCTTTATTTAATCATTTTCAGTCACAATGAAGGGCCAGGGTCACTGGTTACAGGTGAAAAAGAAAAAGAACAAGAAAATTATTTTTGAATGCTATGTGTATAGGTAGCAGAAACAACAACTTAAATGTTTCCTTTGTAAGCCAATCAGCTTCTCTGACTCTCAGTTCCCATCAGATGATAAATATAGTTCAATATATTCATCGATGATCTGGACGAAGGGATAGAGTGTACCATCAGCAAGTTTGCTGATGACACTAAACTGGGAGGAGTGGCTGATACGCCAGAAGGCTGTGCTGCCTTACAGCGTGACCTGGATAGGCTGGAGAGTTGGGCAGAGAGGAACTTAATGAAATTCAACAAGGGTAAATGTAGGGTACTGCATCTGGGGAGGAATAACCCCATGCATCAGTACAGGTTGGGGGCCGACCTCCTGGAGAGCAGCTCTGTGGAAAGGGACCTGGGAGTCCTGGTGGACAACAGGATGACCATGAGCCAGCAATGTGCCCTGGCGGCCAAGAGGGCCAATGGCATCCTGGGGTGCATCAAAAGGAGTGTGGCCAGCAGGTCGAGGGAGGTCATCCTCCCCCTCTACTCTGCCCTGGTGAGGCCGCATCTGGAATACTGCGTCCAGTTCTGGGCTCCCCAGTTCAAGAAGGACAGGGATCTGCTGGAGAGGGTCCAGCAAAGGGCTACAAAGATGATTAGGGGATTGGAACATCTTTCATATGAGGAGAGGCTGAGGGATTTGGGTCTCTTTAGTCTGGAGAAAAGAAGATTGAGGGGGGATCTTGTTAATGCTTTCAAATACTTGAAGGGAGGATGCCAGGGGGATGGGAGCAGTCTTTTTTCAGTGGTGCCCATTGATAGGACGAGGGGTAATGGGCACAAACTTGAACATAGGAAGTTCCATCTTAACATGAGGAGGAACTTCTTTACTTTGAGGGTGGTGGAGCACTGGAACAGGCTGCCCAGAGAGGTTGTGGAGTCTCCCACTCTGGAGACATTCAAAACCCGCCTGGACGCTGTCCTGTGCAACCTGTTGTAGGTGACCCTGCTCTGGCGGGGGGGTTGGACTAGATGATCTCCAGAGGTCCCTTCCAACCCTGACTATTCTGTGATTCTGTGATTCTGTAATTCTTCAGCTGGTGTGTTCTAAGAACTACATAATACTTGAGGTATACTTTAAGGGTAATAAACAATGCTTGCTATTTTGCAACTTTCATTGTGAAACTCAAAGTTTTATGAAAGGCATGGAAGGTAAAGGCTCTGGTCTCAAGAGCATTCGTGTGATGACGGTGAAACCAGGCCACCATGAACACAATAATCAGCATATGTCATGTACTATTGGTTACTTGGTAGATAAAGATTAAATAACGTAATGTAAGCGCAGACACCTTGTTTAGATGTATCCTCAAACAGGGACTTACAAAGCCCCAAAGCTTTCAGAAACTTTGCTTTATACAGTGTTGCTGTGGAATAAAAGCAAGTGAAAATTTCCAATCAAAAATAAAATATTAGGAAAAAAGGGGGGGGGCAGAGCATAATTTATTAATTTTCTTTTTTCTAGCTAACTGTACGGTAGAAAATTTAGGGATGGGAAAAACAAAACAACACTCTTCCCTGTGTTTCTTTGTCCCTGAATCAGTACTTTTGCTCTCATGTACATCTTCAAATTCACATTTCAATGAATCTAGTGAAGTTCGTAAGTCAGTTCCTCTACAAAAATAAACAGCAGAGCTGTTTTTAAAGCTTAAAGAGCTTCAAGACAGATTACTAGCACTGTACAAGAAGTTTGGAGTAGCTAAGAATTAATAAAAGAAGAGTATTTGTCAAAATCTGCATATGGTGAGAGAAGCTAGTAAGTCTTTTTGACCAGATCTTTTAAGTATTACTCTATTTATATATAACCAGAAGAAATAGGTGAAGTTTCTATGAGATATGCAAAGGCTGTTCTGATCCGGGGTCATTTAGGACTTCTTATTTCCAGCTACCAGGGAGTTTTATGAGGCAATCTGGCAATCTGCATCAAACAGCTGTTCAGGTCGCTTCCATGCAGAATAAGCAGATCCTATGCGGAACACAAGTCAAGGGTAGTTTTTTCACTCATGGCTCAACAAGCAAGCATTTGTATAAGAAGGAACAAACAAATATTTTCACAAAGCCGCAAATCTTTGATCAGAGAAGAAAAAGGATACCTCTGTGTCAGAGGTACACAAAACCCCTGAAAGAATCAAAGATTCATAGAAATCATAGAAATGTTTAGGTTGGAAAAGATCTTTAAGATCATCAAGTCCAACCATTAATCTAGCACTGCCAAGTTCACCACTGAGAACTATGTCCCTAAGCATCACATCTACCCATCTTTTAAATACCTCAAGGGATGGTGACTCAACCGCTTCCCTGGGCAGCCTGTTCCAATGCTTGACAACCCTTTTGGTGAAGAAATTTTTCCTAATATCCAATGTACACCTCCCCTGGCGCAACTTGAGGCCATTTCCTCTTGTCCTATTGCTTGTTACTTGGGAGAAGAGACCGAGACCCACCTTGCTACAGCTTCCTTTCAGGTAGCTG